>JAFBJW010000082.1:812167-1021753 GCA_016785235.1 Pseudorhombus dupliciocellatus
GACATACAAATGTATGACTTTTTGTTTAAAAAACGACACACAAATGTATGACTTTTTGGTCGAAAAAAAGACATACAAATGTATGACTTTTTGGTAAAAAAAACGACATACAAATGTATGACTTTTTGGTCGAAAAAAACGACATACAAATGTATGACTTTTTGTATAAAAAAACGACATACAAATGTATGACTTTTTGTATAAAAAAACGACATACAAATGTATGACTTTTTGTTTAAAAAATGACATACAAATGTATGACTTTTTGTTTAAAAAACGACACACAAATGTATGACTTTTTGTTTAAAAAACGACACACAAATGTATGACTTTTTGGTCGAAAAAAAACGACATACAAATGTATGACTTTTTGCTAAAAAACCACATGCAAAAATGTGGATTAAAAGCAGGGTTTTTTGGTGGAAAAAATATAAAACATAATACAAATGTTTTTCATCCCATCAGATCCTCTCCAGAAAGATGAGATCAACAAAAAGGCCTTTGAGAAGTTCAAGAAGGAACACACTTCTGTTGCACCCTCCATAGACAACGCTGTGCCCTCAGAGAGATTTGAAGGTACGTCCATCTATAAGAGCACGTGACAAACAAATCAGATTGGAAGCATGAATAATTTTTATATCATTGTTTTTGTTGATGACATGCTGTAGACCAGACATATTCACGGTTTTCAGAGAGCAGTATCACAGTGTGTTGCTTGTTTTTCTCAGCCTCTGGTACTGATGGTAACGCTGCAGCCTGGACTACAGAGGAACAGAAGCTTCTGGAACAGGCCCTGAAGACGTACCCAGTCAACACACCTGAGAGGTGGGAGAAAATTGCTGCTGCTGTCCCTGGACGGAACAAAAAAGATTGTATGAAGAGGTACAAGGTAAGATGAGGGGCCGGTGGCTATAATGTGCTGGAGCAGCTGTTTAGTGTTGACTGTATTAGCAATTCAAATTCCCTGTCTCCCTCATAGGAACTGGTGGAGATGGTTAAAGCCAAAAAGGCGGCTCAAGAGCAAGTGTCCAGCAAGGGGAAAAAATGACAACAACAACAAAAGACAATAGTATATGTGTTATTTTAACATTATTGTGTTGGTCTTTATTTTATAATAAAACAATTAAAGGATGAGAATGACAAGACTTAAATACTGTTTCTCTGTATATGGTAATATGCTGTACAGTTGAAAGGTGATCCATCCTCAGGCTCGCCAGTACATTTCACTGCAGATCTGGTTGTAGTCTGGAAGCTGTTCAATGGGACCTGAGACAGAAAAAACTCAAAATCAACAAATCTACCAAGATCAACAAATTAGACACAGGTATTAAGCACAGAATATTCAGATTTTCTATGTTTATACCTCAAGTCTGTGCTGGACTTTTGTTTACATGAGTAACTGACAGAAAAGACCAAAAATAACAAGCATGCTCATAGAAATGATATTTCAGCTGCTCAGGGATATTCTGTCTCTACTAAGTGTCAAGTTATACTAACATGATTGGAAAAAATTAAGCTACTTACCAACTGCAGCAATAGCAGGAGCCTTGTTGAAGATGTATTTGGTGCACACTTCTTTTATGGTATTGGCATCAATGGCCTATAGAGAAGTGACAAAAATAACATCAGGTAAGACACTGAAACAATTTCCCACAACAACATGCATAGGAGACCTAACACTGAAAGTCATACAAATGAAACAAGGCTGTAAAAGTATTCCCCTCAACATAAATTCATATTCAGTAAATCTGAGATCCTAACACCATTTCATACAATAAATTAATTAAAAAGCTTTTAAATCTATGTTAATTAGGAGAAACATTTTAGTCTAATATGATATTGAACCTAAAAATCTATAAAACAGTTTCCACTCACGTCGATTCTGGCCTCCAGCTCATGCAGAGGGATCCTGCGGCTGTAGCACAACATCTGTCTGCCAATGTCCTCACAGATAGGAGTGGATCCTGGAGCAAACAGACACCAGTTTGATATTAAAACCTGTGTGATGCTACAGTTCTCAACACTGACTCTATGACGTCAGTGTCTTACCATCGAGATGCAGCAGCATGTTGGTCTTCAGCAGATTCTTTGCCCGGACCACCTCACTCTCTGTAATGCTGGTGCAAAGAGACATCCTAACAGGAAGAGAACCAACAAGTCTAATCATCAGCATGTGTGGCTGCAACCCTTTCAGCAGTGTGTCTGAATGCCGTTCCTGTGGGTGACAGGGTTCTTACCATTCCTTCTGAGTGAAGTGCATCATGTCTTTGATGGTGCCGGGTTCACACACCATGTAGAGCCCCCACAGGCCTGTGTCTGTGTAGCAGGTGTTGAAGGACTGGAAACTGTGGCACAGGTTTCCCTGACAGGCTTTCTGGGCTAGTTTACTGGACAGATTCTGGATTCACACAGCAAACAAACACACAGAGTCAGGTGGAAAAAAACTCAAGCAGGACATGTGCATGATTTCAAATTAAAGAATAAAACAAACAAGACAATTACACACAACAGAAACTGAGCCCAATCTGACAGAAAATACAGTCAGAATTATGAATATATACACTTTGAATATTATGTGACAAGTCCTCACAATCTAGGTAATCACTTTGTCAACTCAAAATAAAGTGTGGTCACACACTGACTGCCACATGATGGCTACTTTTCTTAAATTAGTGAAGATATCTTCATAGCAGCTGAACAGGATTCCTTCAGCCCCTCACGGCTCAGATTAGAAATTCCAGGTGTGTGAAAGTACTCACCGCTCCACCCCCGAATGAGCGATCCCAGTTCCCGATGAGCGTGTTTGCCACCATGAGGGGGATGGTGTCGGGGTGAGACCAGCCCACGGCCTCCACAGCGATGGCGATATGAGCCAGGGGCATCTTGTCATCGCGCACACGGATCTGAAGCAACAGCATGAAAAATGGATTAATCTATGTACATTCAAGAAACACTTGGGTTGTCTAGTAATGCTTTTCATGCATCAATGCTTTTTTTGTGCAACGATCATATTAAATAATCATATGAAAAGAATCCAGAAGCCTGAGACACATTAACATGAAGACTCTACCTCACTTCCTGTGAAGAGGCAGGGAGGAACTGCCGGGGCGTCAGCTTGATATCGACCAGGAAGTTTTCCAAAGTGATATTTAGCCAAATCAATGAGCTCATCGTGTGAGACCCCTGAAGAAATAACCAGACAGTCAGAAAAACACTGGGGTTTGCATTTCACTGTCGTATGAAATCATAGCTGTGGTTAACTGAGAGTTCATGATATATACATATATTTATATAAATAAAGAGTGCTGACCTCCGGCAGCAGCCAGCACAATCCTGGGCCCTTTGTAGTGAGTGGTGATGTACTCTACCAGGTCTCCTCTGTTGATGGTCCTGCATCACATACAAATATACATTTAACTGAAAGCAGAAAAGAACCATGTGTACACAATCATGACAATCATCATCACATCATGTCTCACTAACAGCAGGTCATTAACAAAGAGTGGTCGGACTCACTTGATGTTCTCAGAGGGCCCCAAGATGGTCCTGCCCAGTGCTGTGCTCTGATAGGCCGTGGCGTGCAGGTAGTCAAAGACCACTTCCTGCAGGTTGGTCTCCACTTCCTGCATCTCTCTGAGGATGACCCCTCGCTCCCTCTCGATCTCTGCCTCGCCCAGCGTACTGTTCTGGATGATGTCAGCCAGGATCTCCACAGCTGGAGAGACGGAAAAAACAGCGTCAAAGTGTAACTGGATATATTACATATTTTGTTCAGAATCTGTTATTTTTATTTGAAGTAAAAAGGTAAGGGAATTTGCATTAACATTCCGCAAGGTCAGCCTGGAACTACTATATTTTGATTTGCTGACATCTAGTGGTGATGTTGCAGCTAAACACCCCCTCCTAACAATTTTTTTAAATAAAAAAAATCAACACAACTCTGTAGAGGACCAGGACTTGAAGTAAATATTAAGCATTTAGTATAGGCATGTTAGTATTCGAATCACTAATTCAGTGAGACCTTATTGTCAATTCTGGCAGAGGTACTCCGCTGTACCATACCTCGTGGAAGATCTTTGGAGAATGCTTTGGCGTAATACACAGTCTGCTCCCGGGATGTGTAGGCGTTCAGGTGAGCCCCCATGTTCTCGATCTCCAGCTCCAGATCCAGCTGAGACCTTTTCCTTGTGCCCTGACATACACAGACGCACAACAAACAAAGCTTAGGATATACTTGCAATATTAAAGACAAGGCACGTTTTTTCATTTTTTGAGTCATTGATAAACCTTTTTGATCTACAAATGTGCACTCAACAGATCTGTTCTCTTTATAACTGTGACAAACAGTTAATATTAAAAAAAGTAATAAGAAGCAATTAAATTCAAAGCACTGAGTCTAGTTAACGGTGGTAAGGGTATTTCAGCATTGTTCTCATCTCACCTTAAATGCCATATGTTCCAGGAAATGTGCGGTTCCATTATTCCTCTGGTTCTCATAGCGACTGCCAGCGTCTATCCACAGACCCACCTGGAGGAAGACAGTGAATAACATGTTGACTACTACTGTACCACAACTTCAGCTTTCTCTATATCAATTCAATAAATAAACAAATACACAAATATAATGGAATTGAACTTGAAAACAAGTGTTTTGTGATTTTTAATAATCCCTCAATAGGTAGAGCCATCACCTTAACCTGTTTCTCTCTTAACATTGAACTGTCTGCTATTTTCTCTTGTCTCAGTTAAACAAATTAACAGTGATAAAACAGCAGGAACTTCAATAAATTGGTTGCTTGAATAGTTTTGTATTGCACGCACACGCTACCTCACATTTACAAGTAAAAGGAGAGGCAACTGTTAAAATCTTCTACTTAGAGTATGATCACTGTTATGATGTAAATTAAGCTGTGGAAATGATGCATACATAAATAAAATAACAAAATCAGTCACCAGTTTTCTCCCACAGACACAAAATCCAAACCCTCCCACTTACAACTAATAAACAACTAATAAACATGAGGTGACTGGAGTAACACTGAACTTACCGTGCATGTGGGGAGTCCAGCGTCCTCAGAAGCGACACGGAGCCCGTTCTCCAGCGTGCTCACCTTAGTTTCAGGGACATTTAGCGCCACCTGCTGAGCAGCTTGTGTAGCCAACAGCCTGCGTGATCCGGCTGAGAGCTGCGGGGGAAAATCCAACATGAGTCACGATGAAGCTTCACTTTCTGGACACTGACGTAACAGCCGATGTAATGTCATCGAGGTGTTTCACAGAAGCACACAACCCAAACTTAAATCATTTGATCTGTAAGAGTCCATATTGGAAAAGCCGGACACGACTGTAAGCTAGCGCTAGCAAACGCGTTAGCAAACACGCGACCAAACAAACAACGACCTAGCGCGTCTTCTCCGTGAGACTGTACAACGACACCCGTCTATAAACCACCCAGGGAGTTGATATCACAAATGTGGCCAGTGACACGCTGCTCTTACCCGGTTTAGAGAGTTTGTTTTCAGTTTTTGAAGGAGAATCCTCCCAGAAGACGTGAAACGCTGGACGGACGCCGCCATGTTGTTTGTTTGTGTGAGTGCGCATGTGCAGCTTTTCGGGACGTAATATCCACCGGACATGACGACATGATTTTCGTTACGACAATAAAATTGTTCGAGAATTAACAAAATAAATAAAAGTAACACAAATATAGTTATGCCAACATGCCTTGATGTTAAAATAGCATACATTTTAAACTAATATATCAACCTTGCATATGTTTGTTTTCGTGGCACATTCAAATACGAGGCAATGGAATTTAAATAGTTAAATTTTCAACTGATATTGTGAAAAAAATCCCAAACAAACTGCATCACAATGAAAATAAATATTTTTACATTAAAAAATGAATGCAACACAAAACACATTAATTAATTAAATGTTTATTATTAAATGTTATGATTGTGCCATTATGATAATAAAACCTTGAAAATAAGTTGTCTTAGTCGTGTTAATTCAACTCTTTCATATCCTTGATTCTTCGTTGATCGTTAAGATGCATTTATATATTTTTTTTCAATGATTGGTCTGCTTCCTGGGTCACTTTTATTTTGAAAGGGTGAGAAGTGGAAGCGGGGCTTTAGCTTAGCGCCAATTTTCTTCAATGAGTCTGTCAAGTTTGTCGATCATGACCCGGATCTCTGAAGTTCACTGAGGGGAAGAGATTAAAACACACGCGGCAGCGCTGCTCATCTGAAGGGGGTCCTGGGTGAACACAGCCTCCAGCGGGTCTTCTCCTGGTTCAGTAGGAACTTCTCATGCTAGCTGCTTGTGGACAGTTAGCTGTCGTTGCTAACCCAGGGCCTGGAGCTGCTGCATTAAAACATCACACAGCTCGTGGTCTTTGCTGGGACTTCCAGACTGAAAATGGCGTATGGTGGAGATGCAATGGCCGCTGATCTGGAGGATGGAGAGATCTCCGGCTCGGATACTGAGATGGGGACGGACAGCCGACCCCCGGTTCCTCCAGCTTTCAGCGGCCAGTCCTTCCAGAACAGAGCCGCTGCCCAGGCACCTGCCGCCGCCTACCGCAGCGCCGGGAAGACGGCGGAGTCCAGCGACAGTGACCAGGACTCCTCGGACGAGGAGGCGGCTGTGTGGCGCAAAAAGCGCCAGAAAGTGTCCAACGCTCCGCAGCCTCCTGCCCGCACCACCGGCCGGGCTGCGCCGCCCCGCCTGCCCGCCCCCAGCGCGCCAGGAGGACGCAAGGTGAACAATATCTGGGGCTCAGTGGTCCAGGAGCAGTGTCAGGACGCCATTACCGCAGAGCTGGGTATATTCGGCATGGAGGGCGATTTCAGCACGTCCAGCAGGAGTGTGGAGACCTATAACTTTGTCCTGGCTCGGAAGCTGATGGAGAAGGAGAGGGAGAAGGAGATGCAGTCACAGGTGGATGGGGAGGTGAGCATGCTGGACGCAGAGCTGGACATGTACATGAAGGCCCGGGGGTCAGAGGACAGGCCAGGGGCAGACGCCAAGAGGAAGAGGACCGCTAAAGAGAGACTGGGCCCCAAGGCCGAGATGGACATCAAGGGCAGGTATGAGATCACAGAGGACGATCCTGAGGAGAAAGTGGCGGATGAGATCGCACACAGGCTGCAGGAGACCAAGAAGGACCTGATAGAGCGTATTGTGCACGTCCTGGGGGTGAAAAAAGCCATAGAGCTGCTCGGAGAGACCGCCACGCTGGAGGAGAGCGGAGGGGTGTACACCATGGACGGCAGCAGGCGACGGACCCCCGGCGGCGTGTACCTCAACCTGCTGAAGAACACGCCCAGCATCACCAAAGCCCAGGTCAGGAAGATATTCCTCCAAGAGAACCAAAAGGACATCAAGAGCAAGAAAGCTGCTCAGAAGAGGAGGCGGCACATGGTGGCCAAGAAGATGAAGCAGGCCATCGGGACGCTGAACCTGCAGGAGCACGACGACGTGTCCAGGGAGACGTTCGCCAGCGACACCAACGAGGCCTTGGAGTCACTCGAGGAGGAGGAACCTGAGGCAGAGCCTGCTGTGGGGACAGAGGAGACGGCGGTGGTGTACAACTCGGCAGACCTGGAGGTCTTCTGAAGGCCTCCTCTTGTTTGAACTCAGGTCTGAAAAAAGGAAAACCTGGGTTTAAATTTCAAATCAAACACTGAAAGCACTAAGTGATGACGATGATTGCAGAGTCACACATATCCTTTTCTGCGTCTTAGCAACAGAAGTCTTGTTTGGTTCAGCGTGTTTTACCAGATTTCCACCCATGGAAACAGAGTTAAACTTAAGTTAGTTGGATTTGTGTTACACATGTTGTCTGCCTTTAAATCCGATCCTGGATCATCTAACTCAACCAAGCTGTTGCAAAATGCTGTATTATTTGTTGATTTCCCAACATAACCTCTTTATAAGTTTAAGTGTTTGGGTTATAAATAAAGTTGTCTCTGGGTATATTATAACAAATGTGTCTGTACATATTGCCTCTTATTTAAAGAAATACACATTGAGTCCATCATATTCTGGTATATGCACAAGATCAAATTTTATGGGCTCAATAAATTGATAAATCAATAATCTGAATACCGTGGTGGGAGAAGTTAAACCGCTGTTGTAGTGTGGGGGTTTGTCCACTAGATGGCAGACGAGCTCTATCCACAAGGTCCAGGACAAATTTAAAAGGCAAAAAGCAAGACGAGCAGCTGAATAATACATGTTAGAAAAATGCACTTAAGACTGCAATAGTGTGTGTGTATACATAGCAGCACTTGCAGTTATACTGCACTTGAATATGACTGACATCCACTGAAGTGCTTATAAAATAGATAGCAGCACAATATATAATATATCATCAGTGACAGCAGATATACATCAGGCACTAGACTGGATATCCAGCTCTCTCTTTACAAAAGTTGAATTAGTTATAAAGAATTAAGAAGGCATCTCAATTTGATTTATTGAGAGGAAATTAATCCAAGACTGAATCTAGACTGACCTCCATCATGGATAACAAGGCAAACCCACTGCACCTGATATTGGAGGGGCTGTGCAGCTCCTTCAGTGGCAGGCTCCGGCACCCGCAGTGCAGGAAGGAGCGTCACCGCAGGTCCTTCATCTCCTCAGTCTAAATGGACTTAATAAGGCTATATAGCGCAATTAATGTCCCTGTCAGTACTACTTCTACGTTTTTTTCGCAATTCCTTCAATGTCAACATTTCAAAATCAGTCTCATTACGTCAGCACAATTTTTTTTCTGCTCAGGGTTTTTAAATTTTTGCTCTTTGCACATTCTCTTTTTGTATTTAACTTGTAATTTAAATGTAAATAGGTAGGATTTCAAGAGTATTTTTTTTTTTTTATCCTTATTGCTTACTTAAACGGATTCTTCTTTCACTGAGCTGCCGTAAATGTGTGTTTCCCCCCGTGGGGGAGGAATAAAAACGTTCTATTCTATTCTATTAATTATATTGTTGCAACAGCAAAGCTTGCTCAGAAATGACTTTATAAAGCGTCGCCGAATGGTTCTAATTAAAGCTGCATCAGCTAATTGTTTAGCGCAGTTGGTGTTTGCTCGGTTTTTCATCTCCACCACTTAGCTGCTCAAGTTTCCATCTTCAGGACGGCCGGATCTGCCAGTCTCCTGTTAGGTGTCCGGCAGCGGGCATGAAAAATGATGCTCGCTAGAAAATGTGGTTAAGGAAAGCAATTTTCGTGTCAAAGCAAACCCCCACGGAGTTAAAGGAAACCTATGAAACAGATGGTGGTGATAATTACATGAAAGTGATGTTGTCGGTGATAATTCTCTGGTGCTTTATCTTGAACACATACTTAAATTCCCTTCACCTTCAGTGTAAGAAATCTGATTAGTGCAGATTCAACGTTCCAACTGGCATACGGTTCACCATCCAATATTTGCTTTACAAATGAGAGTTTATACTTGCTAAAGCAGCTGCATCTAGATCAAAATAAAAGTAAGCGGTCGTCTCGCACAGCTCCGGGGAGAATGAAAGCCTTTAATGGTGGCAGTGGATTTGTCAGCTGAAGCGCCTTGGAAATGATCATTATCTCTGCTCGTGGCTGCCACATGAAAGGGCCCGGCGTTCTGGCAGAAACACGTTTGATAATCCCACCACTTACGGCTGTTTGCGTATTTGCTGGCGGACGTGTTGTTCCTGATAAGCCGGCGTGCGCGCCCCGGCTCGGTCGAGCTGATTAAGGTTCCGCTAAAAAGGTAGCAGAGATCAACTTCCTGCGGTTGACTTTTACAGCCGCCCTTCGTCTGGCTTCATCGCCGCGAAGTAGAATACCGTGGCCGTGGTCACGTGACGGCACACGGGCCTGTATTGCTGGCTTTAATGGCGCTCAAGGCGGGGTTATCAAAGAAACGTGTACGCCGCAGGAGGGGAAGGAAGCGTCTTATTCATGTGTGAATGGTTCCACGTAGTCTCCGGTCTCAGGACCTCTCTATCTGTCACCTGGCAACAAACTTGTTGCCTGGATACAACACCCTGTTTCTTATTTCCATTGGATCAAACAGGGCCGCTGGTTGAAAGACTTATCTTTGGACAAGGGGGGGGGGGGCATCAGCATGATGTCAGCATCCGGAGAGGTTCGCCGCAGCAAACAGAGCGCCTCTGTCTCCACAGATCTGTGAGCATCTGCTCTTTGAGGTTGTGTCCACAATCAGCGATCAGAGGTTCAGACATGTCCTCTCCCTCTGGCGATCGGAAGAGAAATCAGAGCGGATCAGTGCAGCCTTTCCCGATCCAGGGACCTGCTGACTGAGGCAGCGACGTCAGGGCCGTGAGGCCGGACGTGAGGCTCACTGTTGTCCCATCAGCCTGTTCTCTGGGCCGGAAGGAGCGCGGCAAAGGAGAGTTAGGTAACGTCACTCCTGAGAGCAGTCAGTGACTCATCGCTTTCACCCAAAACAAATGTGACTCAGGCGGGGAGGAGACAAGAAACGATGGATCACGTTCGTAAAGTGAGTGACGCCCCGAGGGGGGGGGGGATGATGTCACGTTTGTTGTCGGTTTCACACAGAGTTTATAATGAGCTGCAATGGCGGCCCGAGAGCTTGTTGACGGCGCTTCTCGTCTTCAGAGGATGAAGGTGTTTTAATCACATGACAGTTTGCAGCACAATGTAATCATTGGAAACAAATACAATTAGAAACGTAACTTCAATCCCAGAGTGTCAAAATGCACAAATAATAGATAAACGACAGTAAGGTGCCAGGTCAAAGGTCAAAGCCATGAGCCTCCTAGGACGGAGAGACTCCAGTTGGGATGTTGAAGTCTAGCTTAAACCGACCAGTGGACCACACGGCCGCGATCCTTGTACGTACAAGACGAATGAACTGCTCTTTATAAAGTATTCCTACTTTGCATTGTCGCGATGAAGCGGACCAAATGATGTGACAATCCGGTCAAATGAAGCATGAAATTGATCGCGGGCTGACAAGAGCTCGTCGCGGCCGCTTCAAAGAAAGTGACATCCTTTCAAACCAAGCATGAAATTGATGGCGGTGGCCAGAAATAAGAGGAAGGGGGGGAAATAATAATGTAAAACTGATGACTTCCCGTTTGGCGGCGACAGCGGCGCGATGCGAACGCTCCTTTCCTCTTCCTCGCATAATAATAGGTTCCAGGTTCAAGTCTCCGAGCCCCTCGCTGCACCACAGTCATCACCGGTGAAGGAGCGCGATCAATAACACGTGGGTTTCTTCTCCTCTTCAGAAATGGCAGATTGGTGCCGAGGCACAGACACGGCCTTCGCTCCTCTCTCCCCGCTGTGTCCTTGGAGCCGTTCTCCTGCAGCTCGTCTCTAAGATGCCACGCCGAGCCTCCAGCCACTTCACGCGTCTCAGCGCTGAGCTCTACGTGCAGCGACTTGGACGCGGGGAGGGGCCTGGCGGTTGTTGCGTGAGGGAAACATGAGGAGGCCTGGCACGTGAGCTGCACGGACGTTAAATTAAAAACTGAACTAATGCTTCAACATGGAGACACTTGTAGAGTAAGAAGTGAGCGAATTCAATTTGCTTGCGACCAGAGGAGCAGGCTAAAGCCGGAAGCTTTCATATGAAAAGAGATTTCCTCCTGGAGCCAAAACACTGGCGGTGGCGACGAGGCACGAAGCATTAGATTGGAACTACGGATGTGTATCGAGGACCGCTACTTAAACAATTACTGGTTCCACTTTACTCAGTATCAAAACCTCAATTACCATCTGAACGAACGCTGCTGCCTCTGATAAATCCTGTTAGGTTCAAAATATTATGACTGCTGCTCCCTCGCTGGCCTGCGCTCACTTTGCGCTTCGCTAAGAAACTGTGGTGTGTGGTATGTGCTAAAGTACTTACGGTGCGTCCTGAAGGTCTCCGGTTGAACGGCGACGATGAGGACGGCGACGGCACAGAGCTGAAGGCTGAATGAAGAGGGAGAGAGGACATTTTAAACTTTGAAACCTGGAGGTGAGGTGGTGAACTTGGATCCTTTTTTCAGCGGTACCGAGTACTAAGTATTACGTGAGAGAGGGCTTCAATTGACTGCGAGAGAATACAAATATCTCACCAAAACCCTAAGAATACTGTAATCTACATTTGAATATTTGTGAAAATTTGATTTTGTTAAGTTACTCCGCCACGTTCTGGTTTCCTTTTCAAACGATCGTTTCCTTATGCTTTCTCCTCTCAGTCATCATCCTGAATCTTCACTGTGGGTGTTTTTTTTTTTTTCACATCTCCTCTGAATGAGCAGCCAACTAAACCAGTGCTATTTGTGACTGCCTCCTCACAAAAGCTTCCAGCCTGCGTGACGTATCCCAAACGCTCAAACGCTCGCCCTGAATATCCACACTCGCTGTGACGTGGGACGACACCCTGAATTTAAATTCAATAGACACAGAAATCGCTAAAAATATGACGAACCGAATGCGAGTGGGATTTCTTCCGGAAGGTGTATTTCAATCGGGAACCAATGAGGAGGAGTGAGTCTGAAATGAAACCCGTGTGAGCACAGGATGCCACTTAGGTGACAGGTGGTGACACTGGTTGTGTGTGTGTGTGGCAAATCTGAAGCCAGGGCGGTTTTTCACTGTATGCTCTAATGTGAGTCGTCGGAGAGTGTATGCAAACGGAAATGAATTTGTTTCCTATAAAGATCGCTCCGTGATCGGAGCTGCACATGTGGCCACGTCGAGAGCCCAGAATGACAGATTGCCCCGAGACCACCATTAACTGCCCCCGATCAGACGAACGAGGGGTCATTTGCATACAAAGTGTGTGTGTGCCTATGTGAAGCGGTGATGGATGAGTACAGAGTCCATCACTGTTTCCACTCCTTTTCCGCATGGCGGACGCGGTGCCGGGGGGGCGTCACGTGACAGAAAAGTCCAAAGGAACGGGCAGATTGATACGAATGTTTCTCGGGAGCAAATTAATTTCAGTGGTTGAGGCAAATCTCTGTGGGTGGAGCCAAACCTCCCTGGAGAAGAAATTCCAGAAAATGATTATTTTTTTCTTTTTAATCATAGGTCACATATTTGTATGATTGATTTTTATTTCAATTCATTCCTCTCTCAAATAGCAGCTAAAATTATTTTTTTTTTTTAAAGCACTTTCATTCATCATTTATTTGTACATGTAAATCATCAAATATTATTTAAGCTTTTGAAAAGACTTTTGGTCCAGATTATGACTCTTTCACAAAACATTTTAAAAATCTGAGGATGTGGAATACCTTCTCACCATGCTAACACATTGTAAAGATATACTGTATATTGGCCTTTCATTACATTGGTATTGTTTCACATTCACTTGGAATGAATTGTTTTGCAATAAATACGGAAATTGTTTAAATGCCCAGCTCTACAGAACCACGTCTACTGACATCTTCCTCCACAGGTTGTCCTCTTAATTCCAAAGCTTGGACTGAATGGCTTTGTCCTCGAAACTGGACGGCGAGGCCATTCATCTGCCAGGTGACTTTTCCACCTCTGTCATTCCTCTCCTGCCCCCAGATAATGGGCTTCCATTAGGTCCACCAGTGTAATCACCCAGACTCCCTGAGAACTATTGCTCCGGCCTGCACACACATTTGTCTCCCACATCCCAGAATGTAGGGCACTGGTAACACATGCTGAGGGGTGGCAAGGAGTAGACTGTAGCCTATATAAAACCAGTGGGTTTAGGCTGGTGTCCCCTCCGCCAAGATAGTTTTAGAGCTTTTTCAACTCCCTGAAAGCGACTGAGTCTAAAGTTTCTATGACAGCAGCAGTTTAAACTTGTTTTGGTTGGCGGCGTTGCTACTTAGTCGGGCTCAGCCGCCTCAGGTATTATACAATACTTAAACATGCAAATTCCTCTTTGCACTACTTTGATCCGAGGTGCAGACGCCGCATAACGCCGCGGCGGGCTCAACGCGCCGAGCGAATCCAGAAAACGCGAGGAGTCGACAGCACTGTTGTGACATTCTTAAATGATCCGGCTCTTCTCAAATCGCTCTTTGGAATGAACAAAGGTACCGAGTCATACTTCAGATACTAGTTATTTGAATCAATCTGCCAAAAATATTTCACGCGCTGCCTGCCCTGAACTCATAAAAACTAGGAGAGCAGTGTCACTTTGGACAAATGATCTCCAAGAGGGGAATGGCTTCCCTGAATTCTTACAGAGACCACAGGTCCTCCATCCCAGGGAGGGAGAGGAGCACGAGCAGCGCAGTTACACACGATCAAAGAATCATTTTTCATATGAATCGCTGCTAATCTGTGCAACTCATCTGTTTAACATTAATTGGCTCATTAAATCACTGCCAGCCTCCCGACACCAGTGTGAGATTAATAAGCTCCGCGTCTGCGACGCGGACAAACTCTCCCAGCTTCAGTGGCACCGAGGGTTGCTGAGCGAGATGAGCAACTCGGGGGGGGGGGGGGGGTAAAATAAACAAACTTTTAAGACCACTCATCTTCAATTAATACGATGGAGACGCACTGGGGGCGTGAGGTCAGAGAAACATTGTTCTTTTCCTCCAGGGAGTCGCTGATGTGCGCTAAAAATAAGCAGCAGAACTAGCACATCAGTCTGCAAGGAAGCCGGATTAGGGGCTATATTAGTCACTGGGGCTCCACTCCAGTCGTACAAGCAACACTGATTGCTTTTATTCTGCCCCCCCTGAATATTACTAAAAGCCCGGAACAGGAAGTAGAGCCGCTGCTTACTTACAACTTACAAATCATCGGCTGTTCTGGCTGAGCGTGATGGAGAGTTAAGATCTGGTGAGATGAAATCATTTCAAACCAGAGTCATCTCAATAAGGTGTGTGTATTTTCTGCCCCACGATTGGACGAGCCCCCATCTCACCTGCCTCGGTGACGGAGCCCCCTGAAAATCCAAAGTGACTGGAATTATGTAAAGTAACACACTGCCGGCTTTTTTTTTTTTTTTTTTTTTTTTAGAAATGGGCCTCCCGCCTCCTGTTGGCATGGTAACCAGCTGCCATAATTACCCGGTTCTACTGGTGTGGATCGAGGCTTTCCTCCTCCTGTCCCTGTCTCGCACGTGCGGCTCTGCATAATGGAGGTGGTGACACGGTGGTGAGCAGTTTCTAATTCGGCCGAATCAATACGCACGCACACATTTTTTGCTCCTACCTGCTGATTGATAACAACAGCCCCTCACTAATCCTCTCCTTAAGCGGCTCTGACACGCCGCTGCCCTCGCGCAGCTTTCACATTCGGCCTGCTTGTCTCCAGGCATCAGCTGTAAACCGCCAGGACGGCGGCTTTATTACCAGCCTTGTGACATGTTTTTAATTCGTCTTCACACTTCACCCGACCTCAAACTGTCCCGCGTCTCTATTTTAAAAACCGGCGTGAGAATCGGAACCTTTTTCGATCCCTCGCGTCCAAGCGGGTGACCCACGCGTAAAAAAACCCGCGCTTTGAACGGACTGCTATTGAGTCGGCGTTGCCGTGACGATAAACGAACCTTTGCTCACCTGAGACGGCTGCCGTAAACGCAGCACAACGCATTGAGAAGTCACACAAGCAGTGAGTCTCACCTCGTCAGCTCAGACGGAAACAAAGTGGAATGTGACATGTTCATTACAGCGCTGCCATCGTTATCAGACACGGTCAGAGACGGGGCAGCTATAAATAAGGTGGGAACGCACCTTGACTTACACGCAGGGGATAAAGACCTTATTTTGCACTCATACCTGACCCCGCATCAGGAATGGATTGGTTTCATAAGGTTGCCGTTGAACCATCTGTTGCTTCCTGCCTCGAGGAGGAAAGTGCCCTGGCTCCAACAGGGTTTCCTGCTGCACCCCCATCGTTCCTTACTTCCGTGTGTTCTCTGTAGTTACGTCAGTCATCTTTGAATCGCTGTGTCGCTGTGACGGGCGCAGCGTGGGCAAGACTGTCGCTTCCTCAATTTCAATATGCAGCATTGCATCGTGGGATGTTTAGAAAAGTAGTGCAATGTGGAACTGGGGCTTGATTGGAAGATTGCGATTGATTGGTTTAGCCTGACTTTATGAACATCGCGGAGAGAAAATGATCGTGCAGCTGCCAGTCAAACATCTAGTTAAGAGATATTAGATGGATGTAGAAGGGGAATGTTTGTGTTTTGAATCTATTTCAACAGATGTCAGGATTTCCACTGACGTCTGGCTTGGAAATGGATGAAATCAGCATTCACGACAGGGTCCAGTGCCTCTGCAGTAGACCCGGGGTTTTTATCAGCTCTGATCGGCACTGATGGAAACGTGACAGCTCGGTTAACGCACTTATTTGGCGGCCGGCGAAAGTGAGACAGCGCCTCAGTTGTCAGACTTGTGATGTCGAACATGATGCAGGGGAGGGAAAAATGAATTACTTCACAGTCAGTGGGAGTGGAGTTAATCGCCTTTTTGAGTTTAAAAGACACTTTGAAAACAGAGCAAAGCCAGCTTTCGCTCTGCGGACGCCGCACAGGCTGCCCGACGGGCCTTTTATCGGGAAAACCCTCAGACCGTGTTCTGGCTCAGGCTGCTGATTTTCTCAAGAAAATGAGAATGAATAAATGGGACCAAATCCAACCAGAACTCAACTTTTAAAAAATTTACACCTCCGCTATAATTCAAAGACAAAAACAGCAGCACTCTGATGAGCAGGCACGAATAAATCAGCACGTCTAAACGCAAACATCGATGCATGACATTCGCTTCTGATTGCATCTTGAATTGCTCAATGGTAGATTTCACTTTCAACTGGGTGATGCAAAAACACTGTTTCCTGACTTGCAGACAAAACATGGGTGCAATGTTATTCCACAATCCCAACAACTATGGCCCTGACTGAACATTGGAGCTCTGAGCATCAACACATTCATTATCAGCACTGGCAAAAAAAAAAAAAACAAGCGAGGCAGGACACTACTACAGATGAGATACAGAGAGGAATCTTCAATTTATATATTACCACATTATTGTCTAACCTTACTGACAAACTATGTGGCATTAGGCTCTTTGATCTTGGCAGAGGACATGAATACTGCTGCTCTTTTTAATCAGATTTCGGGAGCAGGACTTATTTGGGGATCAGACAGCGGTCAGGACAATTCTACAAATATACTTGTCTCCCATTCTAATGCTGTCCTCTATTTTAAAGTTTTAATAAAACAGTCTAGAAACAGCAATGGGTTTTACAATAACATTTGATTAAAAACCCTAATTGTAGATCAGCAGTACAACAGCGTTGACAATTTCATACCTGCCACTTGTTATTAACTGATTTACATTTTTATTTAATACATAATAGGCTTTTGTTTTTTTAGAAGTTCACGGGCAGAGCGCGGCGACGACACTTTCACTCGGGTTTGTTTTGATTTTGAGCATCAGTCACAGAATAAATGTCATTTCCCTTAAGGTGTCTTGTTTCAGTCACAGTTGCTTCTCGCCTTCTCATCCAGTCCTCTGCCAACGCTGCCGGTACAACAAAGCTGCGTGTCGGCTGGTGTCATGTGGAGGTTGACGCAGCTCATCCAGGGAGCCATCAAAAAGCACAAATGAACTGGATTATCAACTTTGCTGACGTGGAAAAGAGTGACGGCCTAAGGTCAAAGGGTCAGGCTTCCTCTGTGTGCGAGCGTGTTCTGTAAATAGATCACACGTCGCAGCTCATGAGCGAGTTGCAGGTGAGGGTGCCGCAGGTAAAACAGGTGTCTTCTTCAGTTCCAGATCTACTGTGTGTCACATTTATTCTGATGTACTCCTGATTCTTTTCTGACAAAACGTGCACCATGTGTAATGCCTAAAAGAGGCTTACATTTTTTTAAAAATCAACCAACCGCATAATTAGCACGGCTCGGAGGTTCTCTTAGCTTCTTAGCTTCTTTTCAGATATGACCTGTTGGTGAACAACAGCTTTTTGACCCCTGGGCCCCAAAGCAGATGAATCTGGGCATGTTTACTCGATGTGATTCATTAACTATTGACAATACGGTTGCTACAGACAACACATGGAAGGGGGAGGACCCCCCCCAACCAGTGCTGTTCATTCAATCAAGTCTTTGCTTTCCATTCAGAGACTGGCAGAGCAGACATCATCATCTTACTATGCCGAGCACACGCTCACATTCATAACTGGGAAATCAGACACGCAATTAACAAGCTCAGCAAGACAGGGCCGTGATAATAAAGGGGTTTATACACTATTAATATTTTACAATACTCATCATTTGTAGCCCCCCCCCCCCACCACCACCGGAACCATCAAACCCAACAGATGCAGGTATTGTACAGGAGACAATAACGGATCTAACCTCTTAGAGTCTTATTTCCTGTGTAGCTACAAAAATCCAGCACGGCAATAAAAAAACAACAAACCAAACACCTCTTCCACCTACAGAGGTTAGGATGGTGACCTTGCTTCTCCTTCCCTCCTCCTCAGACCTCTTTGTATGGTTCACCTGCCAAAACATAAAAATTCCATTTCCTTTCCTGCTTCCAAGGCCACTGTTGCATGACTGATGCATGTCGACTCGCAGCGGAGGAAGAAAGACGTGCGACGGAAATGAGACCGTCTGTAATGCTGACGTCCCACTCACAGCTGGGCGCGACGTGCGTTTTCAAGCACTTACTTTTTGAGGACAACGGGCAAACCGTATGGATTATTCCGCAGTTGACCTTGTGGGGCGTGCACGTACGCGCAGCGGATCCGCCTCAGGGGTTTGCATGCAGCTGCATCACAGTCGCGTCCATAATTATAGTAAATATCACTCTCCAGTGTAATATCACAACACGAGGGTGAGTCATATAAGTGGCAGGTCTCTCATCATTTCATGATGTACGACTTGACAGCCCGGAGCTGTATCAGTCTCAGGGTTCACCCTACACAATGGCTAGCACAGGATATAAGTCTTACTCTGGAACAAACATTTATTTTTCCATGCAGAATTTAAAAAAAAAAATCTATTCAATTTTATGGCATTTTTAAAAATATATTTAATCCAAGGCTGGGTTTTATGGAAATAAAAATCTTATCACCATATCCTGCTTTTTCATAGATCTCAATGTAATCCGTGATGTAACATCCTGTGGGGTCTGCCTTGACTTGTGGCAGATGCCAGACAGCTCTATCTAACTCCACGAAGGTCACACAACGAATACGCCTCTCCACATCCAGGTGCTTTCTTCTATAGCGCTGTTTGGGTCACCTTGGTTGCTATGGTGACCGCTGATGATAATGGGGGCCCATTCTGAGCTACAGATAAGTAGCAGGATTTCAGTAACCTCTTCAGACTCGGACTGAATGAGACAATACATTCTCATCAGCAGAGAGCGTAAGAATAAAATCAATCTGTGACAAAGACTTAGGTGAAAGGGATCTGCTGAAATAGGAACAAGTGAAGTTTTTATGAGTGTGTCAAATCCTACAAACCGCTGTTTCTTCACCCTACTAGACTCATACTCACGCCTACTGTCATTGAATTAGAGTCTCCGATTACCCATCAGTTTTTGGGCTGTGGGACTAAACCCATGCAGACATCGTTCGAACAAACACGCCACATTTTTGCATGTTAATTGATCTGTGAGCCCGGGTCACCAGCGCCTAGATTCCCCCTGTAGGTCTGCAGCGCTTATTAAACGTATCACTTGGCCTGCGTCTGCGTCGCCACGCTCCGGCGGTAATGAGGAATAAGCGAGCGGAGCAATAGCAGAGGTAGCCACCGGAACGCAGCGGCTGCTATGTGTTGCGCAGCGCGCAGTTAGGGATAGTAATGATCTACCAGAGCTGGTCATCACATGAAAGCTCCAGGTAATGAAGTAGAGAGATTTAAAGAAGACCTTCAGATGACTTCCACAGCAGGAGACATGCTGTAATGGAGCTAGATTGAGCAATAAAACAAAAGCCTGCGCAGCACGCCTGGATGGCGCCATTTGCAGCATGTGTGCGTAGATATATAGTGTGTGTGTGCGTGTACAATACGATAAAGAAAAGAACTAATAACAATTATATATGAATTTAAAAAACCGGGAAGGGATGAAAAAAATGAAAAGTGAGCTAAAGAGTGAAGCGTGAAAAAAGAATGTGACTACTCTGATTCTGAAGGAATCAATTTCAATCTTTGGTCAGCATAAGTGGAATAGACTGGCCAATCCACACGGTATAAACTGTCAAAGTAAAAAATGATGCATAGAGGTGATTTTAGAATAGAATAGAATCAAATAGAGTTGTCCTTTATAGCTCCTGCAGCAGGGAAATTCTCATTGAGGACCAAAATCAAACCAAGAAATCTAATCTAGTCTAACCCAATGTTCCTCGTAGATGCACTAGAGAGAGGCGTAAAAAGATTCTGTGGTCTGATGGGACAGAATTGAGGGAAATGTCAATTCAGCCAAATACAAACAAGTACTCCAAGAAAAACCTGCTCCAGAGTGAATGCAGGTAAGAGTGGACGACAGCGACAGCCAAGAAACTGCTGGGTGGGTTGGGGACGAATCCACTAAAGTCCTTGAGTGTCTCAGCTAAAGCCCAGAGCTCATCGAACATCTGTGGAGAGACTTTTAGACGGCCGCTCAAAGACACTGACTGAGACGACTGAAATCACTAGAGAGTGGTGAGAGAGTAATATTAAAAGCAAAATCTATAGCTGACGATAGAAAAACCACAACTCTCTTCTCTCAAACAACAATAATATTTCATCTTAAAGCCCAGAATAATGTGTTGATGCTGAAGACAAACATCTCTGGTGGGGACGTCAAATACAGGCCACAAGCTGCTGGGAATAAAATGGGCCGTTGAGGGTCAGTGTCAGAAAAAGCATCAGAGGACACTGAGGACATGGCTGTATAGCACACACACAAGGAGAAACGTCTTCCCTCCAATCACAAACAAAGTCACACTACAGAATTAGATGCTAACACAATTACCTTTCCGGAGGAAGCCACGCACAGCGTATGGCTCTACACACAGATGTCACGCTGTGACATTTCGTCCTTATGGAGAGGACGTGATATAATGGGCCCGTCTGTCCTGGTGGCATTTCAAAGGGCCCTTCACCGCGAACGCAGCGCCAGTTGTAAACCTGTCTTTGGAGTGAGCCGTTTTCTCGGAATGTGGCTCCGCGGCGACTCTGGAAATAATTCATTTCCTAGGCGAGTCCTCTCCAAACAGTTGATTGTTTGTGTTTGGGCTTGTGTGCAGAGCTTGTTCTGCAGTGAGGTTAGAAAGCTAATTCAGAGGTCTGTTCAGGACTCAACACAACCTCCAGACCTCAGCTCATAACTTTTTCAAACTGTCCTAAAAGCCCCTCAGTACAAAGCATGACAGTAATTTTAATTGTGTTTTACTCCGAGGACAATTTGATTCAGGGCTTATGTTGACAGAGATCGGTCAGCCAGAAATAAAAAGCATACAGATATTAAAGTTGAGTCAAAACGTGTCGACAGTGCTAACAATATTGAGGTAAATTCACTTGTGATCTCACGATAATATGTGACAAAAAAATAATACGGTTCCCTACAACAGAGCCTTGTGGTACATATTTGAAGGTCAAACGTGAGAAAACTGAAAACGGCTTCATTTGAAGGCGCAGGACAGCGAGCAGCTCCACTGCTCCGCTCAGCCGAGCGAGACCTCTCTGGTTCCGTGCGCTCGCACTGGTTGTTGATAGAGGTTTGCAGAGGTCAGACCGATGAGCGGGGGGGCAGCAGAATAAATTGGTCACGAATCAGAATCGGAGTCCTGAGACAGTATTTGTCGCCCTGACGACGGCAACTGCTTCATTCAGATGTTGACTGAGCGAGTTTTTTGAGGTTATTTTCAAATTTTACACCATGTAAACTATTACAGTAATCGTAGCTGCTAGTTAATTATATGAATTTAGGAATACAGTGAAAATAATTGTGCTGATTGGTGAAGCTTCTGTTGAGACCGAATCCCGTCTCGTGTCAGTTTGGGTGCGATATTTCTTGGCAGGATGGAACCTCTGAGACAGATGGATGAAACGAGGCAGTGGAGAAGGTCACTGAGGCATCACGCAGCCACACGGAGATGATTGTTTTGGTGCAGGGGGGGAGAAATCGAAGAGACAGAACTGATGACAGCGCCGCTGCCACAAAAACCAACCATTATCTCCATTAAATCCTCCCAGTGTGACCAACTGGGTGTGAGCGGGGCTGCAGACGTGCGCAGAGAGGAGACAGCTGTGACATCATCGGACCTGTCTACCATTGGCCTTCTGGGGTCTGATGGCAGCCCCCCGCCCACCAGATCCATTTGGTTGGTGCCCTGGAGGCACGGCTCATTGTATCACACCCACTCCCACTTTTCCTCTTCAACCTGTCGTCATTTACATTTTGATGGGTCCCGGCTTGTGATGAATACTGATTCCTATCGAGGTCAAAGCTGCAACAGCCGAAAGGAAGCGACACGCAGGGAGGAAGGGAAGGAACACAAGTGTTGGTTGTGAAGGAGCTTGGGGGGGACAGGACAGGGACTGAGAGGAGCTGAGGTGAAATCTGAGAGGTGCACTCCTCAAGCCATGTCACATTACTGGCAACACTGATCCCAGCGATGAGGAGTGGAGGCAGAGGAAAGTTCTCCCAAGGACAAAGGCAGAACTTACGAAAAGGGGGGAAAAAAAAATCTATTGAAAAGAAAAACCGCAAGAAACAAGTTATTTGCTCAAATAGCTGTACTTTTCCATTTGTTGACATTATTTCAACAAGTGTCCTGACTCTCACTGCGCTTTCTGCTGTTGGTGTGTGAAATATTTTCATTGTAAAAAGGTCACAAATTTGACATCCAACAGGAAAAAGACAGGAGGGAGTCCTGTCACCAGTGACACAAGTTCCCATTCACACTTAAGCATATATATCTCATAACGCTGACACCCCCACCCCCCCTTCAGGATGTTGTGCTGTTGTGCACTGTTGCACTTTAATCTCCAAGAAACACACATACAGCTGCTGGTGTGTGTGTGTGTGTGTGTGTGTGCACACGCTCCCTTGAGGATCGGGGAGCATCTGATGTTCCTGTGAAACAAGGAAATGATTATTCTTGTCATCCATGATGTATACTTCATGGGAATAATCAACCATTCAGCACGGAGTAAATAAAAACAAGAGTCATCTGCAAATGCGACCACTTTCATCAGTCATCACGATCCACAGTAAATGATTTTGTCTCTCTGTGGGAAAAAAAAAAAACACTCTACAAATCCGTTTCATTACACTTTCATGACGTGAATGTTTTTTTTTTTCAATTTAATTCTCTTTATGCTGAAAACCCACTGAGACCCAGCTCATTTTTCAGGCACACAAAGAAAGCCATTCGTTTTGTGCTGTCAAAACTAAATTTGAGTGTCCCACTAATGTTTTTCCTGCCTCAGAACGTAGCAGCTGGAATTTGTCGTCACGACTCAAGACAATTCCGAGGCCTGGGATTGATGATCAACCCTTCTTGATGCATTAAAATATTGCATTTGTATACATTTGAACTCCTAGAGTGTGATCCCAAGTGCTTTGAAATTTAGACTGTCACTGTGATGTTGCACAGTCTCTCAGGCCATTCTCGGTGTGTGTATTTTATTTTGTCGTAGCATCTCCAGTCCTGCTGTTTAATCGCCCGTCATTTCCTGATGCGCCTGATCGGAGTCCCGCAGTTATGTTTGTCAGGACAGAATTCAAATACCGAACCCACTTTCATCTAAATTTCTCTTACATAATCCTGTTTATATTCACTGCCGCTTTGTCCTGAGAGTGTGCCCTGTTGCTATGGTGATCTATGAGGGGACAGATGCTGGGGGGGGGGGGGGGGGGGGGGGGGGGGGGGGGGGTCATTTAGGAACATTCCCATAGAGACCCTGAAGCTTTCCTTTTGTCTTGCCCCTCTCTTTCACTGTCCCAATCTCTCTCCGTCTCTCGCACACAGCCCGAGTCGTCCAAAATACACCTTCTTGGCCCTAAAACAGAGACATGTACTTGTAAAAAGCTGGTTTTCCCTCAAGATGGTTCACCTCCCCTCTCTTCCATCCAAAACTAGGCCAGAGCAGTCAAGGCCACTGCACACTCCTCACACTGGGGCTGATTTCGGACCCGATTTGTAGGGGGACGATTATCTACCCAAACAATGTGAGGGCTTTCCAAAACACTCTTAACGCCACTTCTTTTGCCTCCTCCAAGTTAATTTTCCTCCTGAAATCAGGTTGAATCAGGGACACCTAAAGCTTATTAAGTTGCCATAAAAACACTGAAGAAGAATCTTGCGTGTTGCAGTGAGATGTCAAGTCTCCGGAATCACCACTCTGAAACTGTTTCCCTGAAAAAAAAGTCAAGCGTGCGGTTTTACCTTCCAAATCATCTCGTGTGTTGGGAGGATTATGAGATTAAAACTCTGTAAGGCGCGTCTGTGGTCTCCCACGATTTTCAGGAAGAGGTGAGCCTAATCAGCCCACCTCCCACTGCCGTCCTCTGAGGAGAACTGGCATTCCATGATATGCTATCTGACTGCAGTCAACTCACTTTAACTCAAATATTATTACAAGGAATATCACCAATATAGAATTCAAGTAGTGTGTGGGTACCTATTAAAACCCAACCTGTAAACACGACACAGACATGCCATTGAGAATTGCCCACTGTCCGATAAAAAAACAGAAATGAATGAAATAAAAATTGCTGTTCAGAGCCAGCGTAGGGTCAACTTTTGCCTTTACGTTTAAATCCAGTCTCAGAGTGTCCCCGGTCAAGGAAAGGGTGATTATTTTTAGAAAAATGTCTTGTCCAGCTTGTTTGTCCAGAGCTTCTTTTCCATCAAACATCCTACTTTAGATGAATGGCTGAGATCGGTCGGACCTGTCTCTGGACAGATGGGGATCGATCTGCAAGGGCTAATAAAAAAAAAAAAAAAAAAAGAAAGAAAGAAAATGCAAGCTTGTGATTGGTTTGCTTTCCAGGCGTTTCCCAGGATATAAAGCTATTTCCAAGGATATGAAGCTATTTCCCAGGACATTAAATCCATCCTGTGTGCAGTAAACACGCGGCCCTGCCAGCAAACATCATGCCCGAGGCTTACCCATATGTCCGTCCTTGATAATGACTCCCATCAGGTGAGCAGACGGCAGATATGTAAACGCACAGGACAACCACAGGAGAGCTCTCAGCCAAAATATTCAGCTCTGAGAGGCACGGCTGAGACCGGTATGATATAGTTGTATACACTCTTCTGTTATGTCCGTGCACTGATTAAGACAAAAAGAAATAGAAAGGAAATACAGTGAAAGACATACATCTGTCTTTTGTCCTGTGTTTCAGTCGGTCTACACTCCCAGAGTGTCTTGTGAACTTTACACTGGGCGAGCGTTTGCATGGAAGGTTGACGAGACGGCCTCCCGTTCAGCTCGAGATGAAAAGACGACGTTTTCTATGGATGGAGTTCTGCCGAAGGCTCCAAGGACGAATCTCACGGCACAAAGATTCAGACTCAGCACCTTCAAGTAAAGGTTAACAGCTCAAATTCAATATGTCACGGTCTCCATGGATGCAAGATAAAGACTTCTATTTTTTCATACAGAGGCAACACTTTGCCTGCCTTTTTTTTTTTTTGTTTTTTTTTTGTTTTTCAAGCGTCTTTTCAGCTGGACAGATTTTCAATGTGAGGAGAGAAGAATTCAGAGAACCTTGCGTTGCATGTTTTGTGACGAGGCTATTTTAGTTCTGTTGAAGTGAGCCGGAACGAGTGACTCCGTGGATTCTGATTGTATAAAGTTGTATTCAAATAGAACACAAAGCAATTTTCAGAGGCTGAAATGATCAACTGCTCTGATAATTTCTACATTTCCGAGGCAAAAAAATCCAGAAAGACGGCAGTTACTGAAAGAGAGATCAACAACCGGAGTGATTAGTGACTTCAGTCAGATGCTGAGCTGCCATAAAAAACACATCATTTTGACCTGAAATATTTACCATCCCTGCTATTTCCCATTGCTTATGTAATGGAAACATTAAAGTTGTCCTTATTTGACCGCAAGTGCATCAGCTTGAGGTGATTTTTAAAGTTTAGGAACCGACGCAGCCCGTGCAGTGGCCATGGCTTCGCTCTGAATGTTTGTATCATGCTTCAAAAGCTTTGGCTCGGTTATTATATTCAGAACTCTGAAGCTGCACTCATAAATACATGCAGAGCCTCCACCAAGAAATCCGCACTCCAACCAAGATGCATGAAGAAAAAGAAAGAAAAAGACCTAACTCTCCTTCATTCATTTTTCATTTTCTCTGAAAAAGTCAGGGGGGCCAATCTCTGCGGCGCTGCGAGTGAAACTACATCTGCAGTTGGCGGCTGCCAACAGGGTTACTAGTTTTTTTTGGTCAGATTTTTAAATCGGTTTTTTACGCTTCCGAGATGCCACCATTTTAGCACTGCGATTCACCCCTGTGTCTGTTGCCAGGCAACTCCTGACACTTTGGGGATGCGGAGCGAACGCAGGAGCTGCCGCGGCGTTTCCGCGTTGCTCTGGGTGTCCGTGGTCGTCCGCGCTCGATGGACGAGCTCGGCTTTAGACTCACGTTAGTCGCACAAGCAGCAGAAAACATCAGAACTCTCCCCAACTTATCACCTCAATTGAATTTAAGGATTCAGGATGTTTTATTCCTTTTAATATTATTCATTTAAGCTTATCCTCATGACACTGGTTTTTCTAACAGATATAATCTTGTCCCAATGGTTTAGCTCAACTTCCAAGCCTCTTTTACAAAACCCAAATCTTCTGCTTCAGAATATCTTGATTACAAAGTTTAACAGTGTAGTTCAATTCATAGAATTTCTTTCTGAAATTTGGTTTTAGGAATTTAGGGGTGGTCTTGAGTTAGAGGCTTAAAATAAAAAAAATCAGAGGTCATAAATCTCGTGTGTGTCTGGAGTCGTTCTCTCTCCCTCCATGTGACTCCATGCGTGTCGTGGGGCTGGCTCCGTGCTGTGGAGCCGCTGGTTGGCCCAGCGCAGGCCTGCCTACGAGCTGCGTCCCTCCCTGGCAGCTTGATGGATGCAGCACAGGCCTCCTGCTGCCTTAAATACTTCAACTGTGTCTACTTGAACATTCTGCCGGAAAGGATGGACACACTCCCTGTGCACTGTGCCTGAGGAGGGGTGAGGTTTTAGTCAATTACACACACACACACACACAGTCGTTGTTTTCTCTTTTCTTCTGAGTCTGTTTTGTCTTGATTCAGACTAAACTGCAGTATGCATGTGTTGAATATCGAATTGCATCCATTTCATCAGCCTGAATACATAATAAATACAGACGGAATAAATACTAAACACAGGGCCGGATTAAAACTTCATGGGAGCTTGACAAGTGTGAAAATTGTTTTTCGGTGTCCATATATTTTCTCTGTTTCTTCAATGTTTTTAACGGTCACCCTACTCCATCAGCTTCCCTCACTCCCTCAGAAAAAAAAATTGTTTACTTAGTATATTTACTTTACAAATCTCCTAGCAACCGCAACTGGAATTAGGAGCCCATATTTTTTTTCTGCTGACACGTTAAAATCTGCCTCAGGTCCTCACCAGTCTTCCAGACCTGATTACTTCCAATCATGACTCATTAATCCACCCACAGGATAGGTTTAACTGCAGGAAGGACAAACTACATGATGGTGTCCAGCTCCGTCCACATCGCAGTCAAGGAAAAAAAAAAAAACGTCTCAGGTTATTAATCTACGAATCCGTAATTAACCTTCCACACTACTTCACTTCTTCTCTCTCATTAAACCCTGTACACCACATTAATGAATGCTGGCAGGACTGTGTCATGCACCATCTTAACGGAATGAGTCCTTATATTCCCCGATCATCCAATGTTTTGATTGATTCATTAAAGACCAAATAAAAAACAAATAAGTACAACAGTCACTTTCTGAGCCGTTGATACTTGGACTTTTGAGAATGACGCCTCGCCTCATACTAGTTTGAAAAAGTCCGGGTCACACTTTAGTTCCACTCCCTTATTCATTTCATCAGGCAACTGAAGCCCATTCAGAATTCAATCTAAAACACCACACAGTTAAATGAGTTCGGGAGCAGTTTTCTGCGGAATCTTGCTCATATCTGCTGGCGCACGAGCGTGATGAGCCGAGTGGAAGCAGCAGTGTGCCCACCTGGCGACGGTAATGAAAAGCAAGTGTGCGTAAGCGCATTATTCGTGCAGGCCTGAAGTTGAAGGTTGTCTACAACAGTCAGCAACAGTCAGGCATTTCACCTCTTACCGTTCAGCTTCCATGTTTTATTCAGAAGACGATTGTGTTATTTATGAGGTAAAAAACAGTCGGACTTAAAGATTTATTTCAACCTTCAACGTTCTATATGGTGTACTGGATATTGTATATTCTAACATTAACCGGATTACCAGCAGGCGGACAACCGTGAGCTGGGAGGGTTCAGTTTCCATTGGGGACAGCGATTCAAATGTATAAATAGCATCACACTGAGTACAGTGGGCACCTCCTGTAGAGAAATACTACAAGAGAGAGTGGAGGATAAATCAATCACCCAATCTGAACAGAGATGAGAGTGGGCTGGGTCTCTGCAGTCGAGGGGGGGAGTGCGACCTGCTCCTGCCACCGATCAGGGCTCCGGGAGGAATTACAGAGGAGCAGCTCAATCAGTCCCAATCAGGTGCTGAGGGGAGGGGAGGGGAAAGGAAACGCCACCACCCTGCAAACTTCAAAAGTCCCGTTTAAACCAGCACTGAGTCACGCCCGTGCCACCTCTTCCTGCCTGCTTGATTTTTATGTCAATTGCAGGACATAAAAGGTAAACCCACCGACCTGTGCCTTTTCCTTGGTTAATTAAACCAAACTTTGCTGTTTTAATTGACTTTGGCCCCGCGAGGGAAACTTTTTTTCCCCTGACTTGCGACTAATTCGGGTGTTTGAGCGCGGCGACCCCGTCTGACTGCGCCCTGGAGCGCGTCGCAGCACTCGACGACTGTCACCGGCTGATAGCACGACAGGTGATATTCCACTTGTTAAGCGGGACCCTGGAGGTCCCCAGCGCTTAATTACATGTGGATTAATAATCTGATGAATTTAATGAGTCTTGACTATCGCAGCAGGTGAAGCGGGGCTAATGGAAGCAATTACCTTGCCTGAACTGTCCGTTGGAGGGCACGCCAGTCCCAATTCAGGGATAAAACAAGGGATGAAACTCATTGCGAGGACTGCAAATGAAATTTGTCATTTGTGAAACACTTTTCTCGTGACGCGAAAAGCCGCACTGCCGAGCAGGAGCCCCGTGAAGCGTCGAGGTCGTGCTGCTATTCAACGCTGACCTCAGCTGTTCCGCTGACTTTAACCAAGGGGAAACTCAAAAATTCAGATGAGCCGTTGACCGATTGGTTCACCAATATATATCTGACCCTCCTCAGGGGTCATTTCTCATCAATACCAAGCTTATTATAGAGAGCCTCCTTAACTGGGGTCCAGGGGTTTATTATGTTGTTACCCACTGTGTGTGTGTGTGTGTGTGTGTGTGTGAGCCGTCTCTCTACACACCGGCACAGGACACGTTGACCTTCAGAAATCATGCCCTTCCCTGTCCTCCAGCCTAACTGAGCAGCAAGCAGCGAACAGAAGGACTCCGGGGACACGTGGTTTTCCCAGTGCTGTTCAACTGGGACTGGAAACACGGGAGTGGGTGACAGTTTAACACCTTTGACATTCGCAGCAGCTGACTGAACTAAATGGCTGGAAAGGCGCAGGGTCCCTAAACAGAATACATTAGTGTTGATTGATGAAAGGTTAATACACAGCCACGCGCTATAGAATCAGCTGTGTATACCAGGATCCACAATGTGCACATTTTATGATAAACGTAACGAGTAAAACACAATGTGCTCTTGCCCATCTAAAAATATTGTAAATCAAAAGCCACAACAGCAACAGGCAACTTCAATAATTGACTCCAAACACACACATTTCCAACAGCGACAAATCCTCTGTGGTATTCAGGCAAGAGGCGGAGCAGGAAGTGACATATTTACTCTGCTTGAAATGGTCATGGAGACAGCTCTGCAGAAAGCTTCTGGTTGACTCTTCCAGGGTTTTGTTTCAATTCTTAAAGGTCAATCAATAATAATGTCAATAATTCTACTTGTCAACTCCCTGTAAGTTTATCTGTTCCCTAGCTTTTTGAATAAAAAGGCAGAGCAGCTGTGAAGCGTCGTTAGTCAGGCACACGGCCTCACGGCGGCTTATGAAACCATACTTGTCGGCAGCCTCGCGTCACGGACAGTGGGGCCAAAGAGCTGCTGCTGAGGTAAATTACCAGCGCGTATGGAGGTTGATAAAAAGACAGATCAGCGACAACGCAGCGCCTGAACGCACTCGGCTCTGTGCTGCGGTAGCGGCCCGTGTCGAGGGGCCTGAAAGTGATGGATGTGCGACGCATGGAGGGAGCGAGACGGAGATTGGAGAAGTTGCTGCTTTTTAATCCTATATTCAAACACATGCAAACGTGTTCATTTATTGTCCAAGGAGACATAAACAACTGAACTGCACATTTAAACCCATCTCCATTTTTACCCCTCGTTAGCCGGCGGAGCGCTAATTAACATGCGGCTTGTGTAACTTGTTGTTGAACTTGGCGTTGCATGGCAACAGCGGCGATGTAAGGCTCCTCGCAGCCTTTGGGCTCCTGCTCTCAAAGTACCTAATGATGCCAGCGCTGGGCTGTGCTCGCGCGTCAAACAAAAGAACGCGGCCTCTAAACGTGCGGGTCATCATCATGGTACAGAAAGACCCCAACCCGCCCGACTTGAATCAGGACAACAAGCAGAGGACTGGAGTAATTGTTGTGTCAGATAAAAGGGCGGGCGTGTATAGCTCAGCGATCGCTGCCGCGCTCCTCTGTTCTTTCCTATAAATGGGATGGAAGTGTGCAGCGGCTCTACCTGACAGCCGCTCCTCTGGCTTGTTCTCTGTCTCCTTCCTGTTTGCTCAGGCGGCAGCTGACAGGCAGAGTCAATGCCGGTCGGGCTAATGCGTTAAAAAAAAAAAAAAAGTCTCCCTCGCGCTCAAACTTCAATTTCAAGAAAGGAGCTTGGACGTCCGGAGTCTACCTTCGAGTATTATAACTAAAAAGCTTATTGCTGCCGAACATCCGCATGAAATAAATCAATAAATCTGCCAGTTGTTAAGCTGTTTTCAGACCTGTGGGTAAAATATGGAGAAGTGAGTTTGAGTTTACCCAGAGTCTGTCTTTTACACGTGCACAACTCAGCGAGAGCTTGTCTGACGCGTTCACAACAGCATCACATCAACAGGCAGGCAGTGGCACGTTAACTCTGCTGCAGGGGGATTTTACGGCAAAACACGGACAAGGCTCTTATCCCCACGGACCTCTTCCTATCGTCTGTCACCACTTTTTTCTTCGACTTTCTTTTTCCTTTTAGTTTTTTTTTCAAATTTGCGACTTGAAAAACGAGTTCCCAACTCATGAAACGGGACCCTCAGAGGACGCGCAGTCACAAAAGCAACGCGCCAAGGAGCGACTTCACCTGGCCGTCAAAGTGACAGCGTGTGGGATTTAGTGACATCTAGTGGCGAGGCTGCATGTGGCCTAAAGCAGAAGGGAGAACCAAACAGAGAGGGGGCGGATGTTTCTGCTTTTGGTGGAGGATAAAAAATATAGTGCAGCACACACACACACACACACACACACACACACACACACTGGATTATCTGAAGTCTTTCTGCGAGGCAAAGTTTCCACTCCCAAGGCGATTATGTTTCATTACAGTGGAAATGGGAGAACAGGGTTTCCTGGCGCCTAAAGATCAATAATCCCACCTCCCCTCCACTTACTCTCTCTCTCTCTCTCTCTCTCTCTCTCTCACACACACACACACGGAGTATAAAGCTGCTTTACTTTCACATCCGGCTACTTGATCATCTGTTTATGAAGCAGTTTAGTCTCGTCTGAGGGGTGAGGATTATGGTTTACTCTCTGCTGTCCTCCGTTATCCGTCACCTCCTTCCATTTTGCATTACTCATGCGCTGATTTCATTTGTGGCTCCCGCGCATCTGCTGCGCATCGTCATCGGGCGCCGCGGGAATGGGCGCAGAGGGCCGCGCCAGTGACTCAGCGTTTGTTTACTCTCTGTTTTAACATGTCATTGTGTTTGCACCGATGTCAACTGTACGCAATAACAACCTCAGCGCGCTCAGCTTTCTGAACCACACACGACTGGATGCCGCCACATTGTTTAAAAAGTTTGGGATTTCATCAACATTTAGGGGGAACACGTGGGACGGGCGGGACTGTGCCATCTGTCGAGTCCACAACGGGCTGCTGAGGGGATGTTGTGAAACTTCAATTTCAGTTAAGTGCACAACATCTTTTCCCAGTTAGTTCAGCGAGAGACACCTGAGAATGACTGCTTCTTTATATGGCGCTCGACAAATTCTTGCACTGCAGCATTTTCATCAATCACAGCAGCACAGAGAGAGACACTGGGGTTCGGAACCTTGCTCTAAGACACTTGAAGGAGGCCCAAACTACCACCTGGGCCACAGCCCTGCCAGGGGAAAGCAACTGATAAATGTAAATTCAAACTCATATTTACACACACACATCATCTACCGCTGACCTGTCTTCCAGCAGAACGCCAACAACGGCCCTCTGGGCCATCAAAGTTGCAACAGATGTTTCACAACAGGCCCTGAAGTAATGTCCACTTGAATACTTGAATGCCTGCGTGTACATCGCCGCTCGTCTTCATTATAAAACAGACTGAGAGCCAGGCTGACTCTTGGACTAATGGGGCACTTGATGGAATTCATCAGGAGAAATATGAATCACGTTACACAGACGGGTCCGATAAATATTTATAAGGGCTGAAGATCTTTCGCTTCAGGCACAGGGCCGGTTAATGGAACACAACACTGATAATGCTCCTATTTTTTTTAACTTTCTTAAAACAGCACATTGTTTTATAGAAGCGGCAGAACAGATTTCATCTGGTACCAACAACACACAACAGGTGCAAAGATTCACAGGTGCCGCAACGAGACTATTTCGTGAGCTGGAGGAACGAGTCACAGCTGTTTGAAAATAAACAAGTAAACACTGATGGACACAAACAAAACGTTGAGTCTTTACCTGATGAAGTGAGCCGTCCTCTCTCTCTCTCTCCTCCTGAGTCCTGCAGCATAGAATCCACATGTTTGTAATCCGCATGCTATGACACAATGCCTCCTCTTCCTCCTCCTCCTCCTCCCAGACAAGAGATATTCCAGTTTCCCTTCATGGTGACTGACACAGTTCTGCATAACCTCAGAGTGTCACCAGCTGGAATCAGACAGTCACTCTCTGTGCTCGGCTAGCTGCTAACGCTAGCACTGCCACCTGTGTGACCTCTGACCTCCTCACCAGGTGCGCACGGTGCGCACAGAGCATTCAGTACCACCCGCGGCCACAGGGGGCGCTGTGCCTCAGCTAATACGAGATGATTACTCATCACAAGAATAAACTCAGTGTCTGCTGTCAGAGGCGCACATTGTTTTTCAAAAGGCTGAAGCTCGTTTATTTGTAAACCTCCTGAGGTTATCCAAGCTGCAGCAGCTAATATAAAGGGAAGTTTAACAAGCACTTTAACAACAATAAATGCCCCAAATGATTAAAAAAATATATTTTATTTCGAATTACAATTGTAATATTTTGAGAATAAAGTCATAACATGACAAGGGTTGAGTCATAATATTACCAAAATAAAGTTATAATAGCCAGAAGTGTTATTTAATCAACCTGTGTCAGGTGTTCAAATGGGAAACAATACTCGATCTTTCGGCTCATTAGCGCCACATGATCGTAAATATCAGCTGGAAAAGATTGTGCACTAAGGTCTTAATGTCTGCTCTGGGGAAAGCATCACACAGATTTAGAGGCAATCGCTTCCATGTGGAAATGTGTTTTTCATGGTGGTAGAAGGTGTGTGTGACGTCATGATGAAGTCGTGCAGAGAAAATCCACGTCGGGTATCCGCCTGAAAGAACGTGAAGCGTAGGAGACACGCAGGGTGAAACTCGTTTCATTAGTGCCTGCGGAGACGATGAGTAAAACCTGCGTGCCGCTGATTGAAACCAAATTCATCACACACTCACTTCCAGGTGTCAGGTTGGGGAGAGGTTAGAGGCCCGTGCACGTGTGCTCCATTACTGGAGCGCTGGTGATGGCTGACATCTAAACTGTCATGAATGACACGGTGGGAACTGCAGGGCAGTAGTATGGTAATTTAAAACTAATTCAATCCTCTCTGCGGCGGGAAAGTGACTCGATTCTCTTTATTTACTTCGGCGATTTATTTCCACATAGGCAGCCATTAAAAGCTGCTCAGCGGCTCTTGGATGCAGCTGCAGCCATTTTAACTCACTTCAAAACGAGGCGGAAGCCGCTCTGGTTATTTACCTTCTCGTTTCATTCAAGGGCGGCGGATTCGAGGTGTTCCGCGTTAATTACTCATCAGCCGAGAGTCGGCGACTGCACGGAGATAAGCCGAGAATAGATGCTATCAAACACCTCCAGTGTCGTCGCTGTAATTTGGTGCCTGAATGCACCACAGCACAAATAGACAGCGAGAGCCTGAGAGTGTTTATGTTTGAGCCCAAACGCATTACAGGGATGTCTGGATACATCAGGGATTAACTTAAACGGCACGACAACATTGTGTGACGCAGAGGATCCTTGTTTATCAAATGGATAAAACTAATGCAACTTGTGGTCTTATCTAAAAAAAACAAACAGAAAACAGATTTCTTTAAATGTTGAGATGCCTTATTCTCATATTTATCTATAATTTTCCACTTTTATGACGCGGGAGAGAAGCCTCCTCGCTATAAATCTGAATAAAATGAAATGTTTTGAAAATCCACTCCAACTCTGTCTAAACATTTCATGTTTGACGTAATCTTGCGATGATCAAAAAAGATTGTTGGGTCACTGTAGCAGGAAAAACACAGGGCTCAAACACCTCAGCGCTAACGGACGACTCCAGAGCAGACGACAACATGTGCGTTTTAAATGCAGACATGAAATATGCACCGGTTCACTCCAAACATGTGACATCATGTGACAGCAACAGATGTTAGCGCCACACTGTGCATACGGGCCACGAGGGTTGACGGAAATATGAACACGGACGCATTTATCACTTATCACAGGAATAGAATATATTATAAATGTCATTTTATACGAGAACGAAGCTGATGAGATAAATGGTTCCTGAGACGTGTGAGCCACAGACAGAGTGGCTGCTTTGTCAGGAAAGGCTCAGTGACTGCTCAAAAAATGTGAAGGGCTCTCTGTGCCAACACGCTGATGTTGATGCTATTGTTCCCCTGACAATGGCTGCACCAGCTTCACAAGATAACGCTGTTTTACTCAGATCAAGCCAGCTTCGTATCTGAACTGGTGTCTGTAATAGCAGGAAATGTATTTCCATCACCTGGAGTCAAAAAAAAAAAACAAAACAAAAAACAGCAGATGGGAGGAAGCGTGCGCCCAAATTTGTTTGCGGCCTGACAGTAAACTGAGAGAAGGGCCGTTAGTGTCGGTGGCAGTTTGCGAGTATTAAAGAGACGGTTTGTCTAAATGAGGTGTGAAGCCGGGGGGACGCAGAGGGACCAGTGTCTGTCTCTGCGGCGTCCCAGCTGCGTGCAGATGTCAACACGAACAACGCCGATGAATTAGTGAGCAGACTTTTTAAGCTCCTGCGCCGCGATCACCGCGGGAGGCGTCTCGGCCGAAGCAGCCGCCGCTCCACTTGGGCCAGGGTCTAAGTACTACGTTGTATGTATGCAGTACTATAGGTAACATGCTCCAGGGGCTGATCCAGGGCTGGAACCAGGTGGAATTGGCCCCAGGTGAAATTTAGCTGGCCTTAAAAAGGGGACGTCCTCTGCTAAGACAAACTGGGGCTTGTCGGTATTAGAGCACACAATATGATTGACCATGAACGAATCTGTGACTCTATATGTGTCTTTGTTCAAAGCTTTAGACCCAACAGTAAACAAGGAGTGAATTAAATGTGCAGATTGGCCCCTCTGTGGAAATTGTGGCCCCTGATATTGATCCCTCTCTGGACAGAATAAGGAAGGCGCTCGATGGAATTTCCATATTCAACCTTTACTGCTGCTGTGAACATGAGTCAATTATCAGACGGGGTGCAGCGGGGAGGGGGGGGGGGGGGGGCGCTCATCGAGCCTCGGGGGGGGGGGGGGGGGGGGGGGGGGGGTGCGCTCATCGAGCCTCGTGCAGCATCAGAAATCCACTGTGCTAAATTTAGTTTGCTTACACGGGCGCCGCACGCGAGGCCTGACGCAACGGTGTGCTCAGGCTTACCTTGGCTCGGCGGGCTCATTAGCACGCCGCCGGGTGCAGGCGGCGTGTGATCTGCCTCTGTGTAATGACACGGAGGCAGCTGAGCCGGATAAGAGGCTCCAGTTGATCAATGGAAACGTCTGACGTGAAATATTTACCGTTCCCCTCTCCGTCTGCTTATCGCCGGGACTTTATGGCTCGGCGTGCGGAGGTGTTTCGCTGAAGATGCTGGAAACCATCCACGCAGTATGCTGCAAATCCGCTTCGGTCAGCCGGCGAGCTCACCTGATGTCAGGAGGAAACACTGAGGGGTGAGAGGAAGTGGGAGGAGCTTTGAATGAAGTAATTACTTCTTTAATAATAAGGCTCCCATTCTGTCTGCGCCTGTTCACCTCTCATCGCTGGTCGGAGTCTGGCAGCTAAAGTAAACCTCCACCATGTGCAATGTGCCACCATCCCCAGTTTCCCACCAGAAAGTGCCCAATATGGCTTACATGATCAGTTTTCCATTTCAACTCTGTTCTTTAAGGATCCACACGGTGCTTCGATCCACAGTCACATCCATCATGGGTCAATAAGTCATGTAAGACCATTGTGGGGTCATTTTGTCCCCCACCAAACTCGAAGGACAGCTCTAAGTTTGAGGTGTGTTTTGGAGGAGATTATTTTTTATTTTAGAGTCTCGCCTAAAGCAGGAGCCTCATGTTTGTTGCATTAACGTGAGGAAAGACCTGGAAGAGAGAAACGTGTTGGTAAAAAAATGAAATATCTATTTGAAAATGACACAGACAGAGTATGTTGGAATGGTCAGGGAGTCCCATGTCAGGACACAGGGGGTGGGGGTGGGGGGGCACTGATTTGATATTTTCCCACGTTGAGCTGCGTGTAGATATTATGAAACATCTTTAATGTATCTGAAGAGAACCTTTCCAGTGCCTCCCTCCATCCGGCTAAATAAAGGCTGACAAGTCAGAAGTATGGAGGAGGACACATCGGTATCCCACATACTTACAGCAGTGAAGTGGTGGACATGATGGCTGAAGGGCCGGCCTCCTGCGTGGACTCACCTCGCCTCCTCCCTGCTCTGCCGTTGTTTGTTTGTTGATTATTGATATTGTCTCTGCGAGCTCTCGTGCGTTCCCGCCACTCAGCGCACGCCACTGCACGCCGGCCCCGGGCCGTCGGTGAGGGGCTCCGTGTCAGCGTGTGAGTAATTTGGAGCGTCCCCGCGGCTTTTTGAGTACGCACCTGGAACAAAGCCTGTAAACGGAGCCCCCACTCTACCGCCTGACTCACCGCGGCCTCACAAGCGGCGCCACGTCTCAATACGTGGCACTCGTCAGTGTTGAATTGCCACAGCGCAGTGACACCCCCCAGGGCCCGGCAGCTAGCATTAATTTCAACGCTGTGTAGACTCACCCGTGTCACGACAGCTGTGATTTTAATAAACCATTATACCACCAATAATAACTTGAATTCTTTCTTGGAATAATTTGTTACTTGCTTCATGCATTTGAGGAATTTTAGAGTAAACATTCAGTTCAACTTATAATTTGGTGTAAGAGGTTTGTAAACATCTACATATTTGCCCACCAATTCTACAAACATCTGTTTTTGCTGTTATGATACAGCGCTTTTATTTTGAAGAGTTATGAACCTGGCTCTAATGAGAGGGGGAGTGGGGTGGGGGGGGGGGCTGCGTGTGCTACCTGGTGTTTAACTGAGTGAGAACCAAAAAGTTTAAAGCAACCTCTGATGTAATATTCATGTCACGATTTTGGTATTTTGGATTTCAGCAGCTGGCACCATATCCCCTGCCCCCTCCCCGGACAGCGAGGTGGAGGGTGGGTGGAGAAGGCGGAGGGGTGGGTACTGTTTTCATCTCTTTGGCACGTCTGTGGCTGTTTCCATGGCGATGGGAGTAAAGATAGCTGGGATGTCTCAGAGACGCGGTGCGTGCCGAGAGGGGCTGATTGCTGGACGTGAGCTGAAGGATGAGCAGAGGCACACAGGAAGAGGGAGAAGCAGGGCTTCAAGGGACCTCATGGAGAAATCAGCGCCGGGTGTCGGACAAAACAAAAAAACGCTGCTTTGTTTACATTGTCCCTCAATGGGTTTCCAGCTGTATCTGAGGTTACAAGTTAAGTTTAAAGTAAAGTTAAGTTTACAAGTTTGCTGGTCATAAATAATTTATCCTTTTTTTTTTGGAGCGATGTTCCCACAGCTTGTCAAACAAAGGTGAAACCACATCTTCAAAGCTCAAATCACAGTCAGTAAGGAAACAGGTGGAATGAAGCAAAGAGAAGAACAGTCAGTTAAAAGATAAATAGTTTATGTGAACGTCTCACATAGCATTTACCTTTATACACATCGTCTTGACTGTGATATACAGTACGTCTTTTCTTTTTTCTTTTACAAGTTGACATAATGTTGTTATTTTTTTTTCAGCATGCACTTTAGAATGCCAACAAAAGGCTCCACGAATACAGACTTCAAACTAGAATTTTTCCTCACAATAAAACATACGAAACGTGAACTGGGATCAAAAGCCTGACAGTTTGAGGACACGATGGAGAAGCACAGCATCCGACTACCATGACTTTCACAAGTAAGAGCAACAGTAAGACACAAAAATACATGTTCTGGATTTTAAAAAAAAAATAAACACCTTTTTTTTTTTTTTTTTTTCTTCTTCAAGTTACGTTTTCCTAAAGATACACAGAGAACGGTAGGTACCCCTTTGTCATGTCAAAGAGTAAAGCAGCGTGTGTACTACACAAGGAGGATTGTGGGTACAGGGTGTCGCAGCGAGGTCGCAAACCGACATGACACACGAGTTGTGCCACCTGCCAGTCGCTTCTCTCAGCTTTCAGAGCAGCGTTCACACTCTGTTTCTCTCGCTCCGGGTGTCACAGGCTGCTGAAATCACAGTGTGGATCGGCGCTTTTTGTTTTTGTTTTTTTTTTTTTTTTATTTTTTTTAATTTTTATTTGGGTGCTTATTGCAAATCCGATCTGATTGTTTGGGGTTCAGGGGATGGCTACTGTGCAGATGTAGCCATTCTAGAAGTCCCACCTTTTTTTTTTTTTTTTTTTTTTAACTTGGGGCGTCTTCTGCTACACTTTTGCTCCACCCCCCGCCCCCACATTTGGAAGAATCAAGTAAAGCAGATTTCGTTTTTTTTTTTTAGGTTGTGAGGAAAAGTCTGGAAAGAATAATTTGGTTTGCGTCTGCAGCACCGATGCAGGACGGGGGGCGGGAGGCAGGGGGGCGGGGGACTTCTACAATGGTGACTGCATCACGGGGGGGGGGGACGCACACACACACGTTAACAGACAGCAGAGTAATTTACCTACTGAGAATTACCAAGGGAAACAAAGCAAAGATGACCATAATGTCACATTTATTCAACTTAGCACGTTTGTCTCTCTATACTGTATATACTGTATGTAGGATTTCATATATGAATACACTCCATTTTCAGAACACAAAGTGCCTCAACTGATACATCTTAATACACTTATTGCGAGGAGGGATACCACAGCAAGAAAGGTGACTGACATTGAGTGCTCACGGTGCAACTTAGCAACCCACCGACTTGTTACCTGACTCACCATCAAAAGACAGATGTGTGGACGGAGCCGCGTGGCCCAGATGTGCTGTTCTGTTCTTTTATTTACATCGACGCAGTATGTCGCCTCTTTTCTAAAGATGTGTCCGCTTTGCTTTGCTCTCCTTTTTTTCCCCCTCCAGAGTCTCAAAAGCAAAAAAAGAGAGAGAGCAGGAGAAGGTAAATGCTTTATCCAGGTCTCCGTCCGCAGCCGTGCTCGCCGAGCCGTGAACTGGACAGCCATCAGTCTGGGGGTTTGTACGTGTGTCCTCGTCCGTATTGTCCTGTAGCAGTGGCCCGATGGCTCCAAATGAGGTCCTCCCACTGTAATAGGTCCTCACACTGACGACGGTCTTATCCCACCGTCATTCAAATAGGAAATGAATTGTCTAAATAAAATATAAACACATCTCTAAATATCAGAAATGCATCATCTCTCTCTGTTGAGCATCATTTCAGAAGACCTTCTCATGCACACACCGGCTATTTTAAACATCTGCACGGAAACGAGGACATAGAACAAAGTGCTCTGTGAGTTCGAGCAGCTCTGCTGTGTTTTGTCCATGGTTTTAAAATGGGGTGATGCAATAATTGAATCGACAGACAGAAAAGAAGTGTTTGCGAGAGCTGTTATTTTTAATTGTTTGACTTTTTTGTCGAGCTACGTGTAAGATGCATCTCGCTGTGAGCCAGTTGCTAAGCAACACCCCCCCCCCCCCGCTGGTATAGACATACTGTAGGGATGGGTGAGGCCGCATCGGCGCATGGTTACGTCTGCTTTCCCACACCTGTTGGTGCGCAGAGGCAATTTACGCCCACCATGAAAAAAAAAAAAAGTCTCATCAATAATAAACGAGAAAGCCTTTCAGCAAAACAGAAAAGGCTGCTTCGGTTAAGTGCGAGGTTTACTGACTCAGCTCTGAGGGACTTCAGGTTAGCGTTTTTTGGTTTGTGGATTTGAGAGCAGCTAATAGTCCTTTGGAGAAGGCTCACAGGAAGTGGAGCTGCAGAAAAAAAGTTATGGATCACTTGCATAACAGATAGTTGATCTATTTTAGGGTTGTAAGTGACCCACCGATGCTACAGGTAGTACTTGTTGTCAACCATATATATTTCTTCTTAGGCTTATTGGATAACCCCAGTTTTAATCTCACACACAAAAACACAAATCATAATTCATGACCGAGAGGGTGAGAGGCTTCTGCACTGAACTCTGACCCCCCCCCCCCCCCCCCACCTGCCCCCCCCCCCCCCCCGCCATGGTGGCACCTTCCCCCAAAGCCATTAAGATAGAACGCTGCTCTCTGCTTGTGTGAAACCAGTAAAGACAACCTCTTTGCAGTTATCTGTGAGTAAACAGCCAGAAACGGAAAAAAGCTTTGGTGGCACTCAAAGAAAAACAAGAGCACAAAGGAGGGGAGGAGGTGTCAATTGGAAATAACGGTAAACAAGCAAGATCCCACATGCAGAGAGAAACGAACACCTGACTGGCGTTCTGTGGTTTTACCCCCTGGTGGACTGTTGGAGAAGCCAATGGCAAAATTGGCCGCCCCAAACCTCGGCACAAAATAATAATATTCCATATAAAAATACTCCTTCATACATAAACATATATGGAGGAGTACTTCTTTTCTAGCCTCAGTGTCTCCTCTGGTCCCTCTTCCCCTCGCTACGTGGTTTGCAGACGATGGTTACAGGATGATCCATGCAAAAAAACATGAGCAGGCCCAGCAGCAGGTGAAGAGTGACAGACTGGACGCGTGTTTGTGTGAGTCAAAACAGTCCCAAAAGACAAATCGTCCGTCCCGACAGCCGTCCCTCCTCCAGTCTCCAAACTACCCCCCCCTCCAAAAAAATAAAAAATAAAGTAGCAAAACAAAGTCCAAGTCACAGTTGGATGAGGTTAAAATGAAATGACATCTCTTTCTTTCTTTCTTTCTTTTTTGGAAGCACGTCTTTTTCATGGTATCTAAATATAGCAACGTCTAATATCCCTGATTATTAATATGTCCTTTATTAAATGTTATGGCTGCTACTTCTGGAGCCACCAGTCAAGTTCTTTTATTGCAGGTCTGAAGTCTCAAAGTACGACAATATCTAACAGGGGACTCCAGGTGACATGGGACAACTGAGGGGTTACTTGAGGATGTTAGCTAAGCACATGGACCTTCAAGGACAAGGGGAAAGTGAGGAGCTGCTCAGGATGCCCAAACCACTAACATTAGTCTTAGCTACAAGGTTAAGTACTTATCCACTAGCCACAATATGTAGAAGAGTTCCGATATAATACAAAAAAGGGAGGTGGGTTGTTAGGGGTTGGGCTGAAACGGCCCCGGGGTCTGGGGGTCTCACAGGATGGAGGGGATGGGGGAGCGAGAGCGCCGCAGTGGGCAGGGCGATCCGTAGGGCGAGGTCACAGGAGACAACCTCAGGGTGTTACCAGCCATGCCAGTCATGCCCGCTATGTTGTTTAAACTCCGGGATTTCTCATAGCCTTCAGATGAGGGGGGGGCGACAGAGAGGTGGTAGAGGTGGTGGGTGGTGGTGGTGGTGGTGGTAGTGGTGGTGGTGGTTGTGCAGGAACAGGACATGAACACACACAGGCAGGCAGGCAACGATCCGAGTCCGAGCCAACCGAGTGAACCGAGACAGGAGACAGGAGTGAGACAGGGCAACAGTAACACACTGTATGGTGAGGGCATGCACAGCACATTTCCTCACAGTGACAGTTGGGCTGGGCTAAAGTCCTGGTCAGAGCTGCTGAGGATGGAGAGAAAACCAAACTGGCTGAGTGTGTGGAGCCAAAGAACCACACTTTGTCTGGTTTATGACGCACAGCGCAGGAAACTAGACCTCAAAACCATCTCTGATCAGAGGGGGTGCATCAAGCCATCTTAAATATTCATGACTATGCCGAAAACACACGGACAAATATTCAACTTACAAGTTGGGAAAGGAGTCAATCTCATTTGGTCTAGAAAACCCCTGTAACCCTGCAAGTATAAATTATTATTATTATTATTAATTGGCTCCACCCCTTCACTCCAGCCAATCAGCTTTAACTCGTACTGCAGCTGCTATGCAGATATTATATTTTAATTCCACGCTGCAAACACACAAGTCGACAAACCAGTGTTGTTCTCAAACTCACAGTGAAATAATACATTAGCAGTCATTCATCTCAGGCATCATCATTAGTATTTCCTTATTCTGAATTTGTTTAGAATCCACAAATCCTAAATTGTACAAAGATGATTTAAGAGCATCAGCATGCACATGGTGGATCCAATATGTGTTGTGTTTGTGTGTAAATATCCAGGTTGCGTGTGTGTTTTTTTTTCCTTCTGGTTATTCAAGGGTTTCTTTTTTTTTTTTGGTCTGAGATGAGGACCTTTGATCAAAACTGTGCTTATTCTACCCATGTAGCCTCCACATACTGATGATGATGATTGAAAATGATTCAGAATTGAACAGTCTGGACAGATTCACGTTTTACAATCAGCTCAACCCTAAAACAACGCAGCATGTACCACATGCCGGTGAATCCGCTGCAAAGTAAACAAGCAAGCCAAAGCATCATTAATGGCGGATGCCAATCAACTGGCGTAAACACTGATGAGGAGCAGCTAATGGAGACGTGGCCTCATTACCACACTGCACACGGCACTTTTTTTTTGTGTCCCCGGGAAGAAGAGTATACATTAAACCAGGTCTGTTTCAGGAGGAGGCAGCGACGTCAGAGATATTAACGCATTATCGTCAGCGTGGCGGCGACTGAAGCCGCTGGATGACGCAGCAGAGGCACAGCTGTTCCACAGCCTACGCTCGAGAAACAAGTCCAATGAGGGCCGTTGCTATGAGATATCACTTTAGAGATTGTGGACCAGATGTGCAGCAGTTTAACCTGCTGGATCAAATCAATACCCATCTACAAGTGATCTTCATTTATTCTGCACTCGACTGTCGAGTACGCCTCGACGAGTTATCGGGAGTTCTCTGAAATGGGAGCTGAAATTCAAATGAACAAAATCTACAAGTGGCACTCTAATGGTGTAACAGTATTGATTTGCCCACTGTAGCGTGAGTACAGCATCGCTCTGAGGCTACGGAGGAGCAGCATCGAGAGCAAGACATTTAGTTAGCCTCCTGGAGAGGCGGTTCACTTCTGATAGGAGGCAATTAGCTGCGGCTTAACACTCACACATAACAGTGCAGATTAATGCAACATTTATGCCTCAAGATGCTGCAGATAAAATGTGAGGGGGGGGGGGGGTTTGAATCCAGCAAACATGTTTTGGCTTCACAGAACCTTAAATCAGCTGCAGCATCTGCTAAGTGACCATGTATTTATATTAATTCATTACCTTTTCTGGCTTTGAAATCCCATGGGACAGCAACAAGGCTTTCAGCTATGAATTTAGGGATGACCTTTAGCGTGGGTCAAAGTGTCACGCTCTGTCTGGGCGAGACCTTTCCAGTGATAGATCGCTACACGCCTGAAGCTGATGACAGAAAATCTAATGGCAGATTTTGAAGACATCGTTGTGTCAGTAATATTGCTAATTGGAAACAACGTCAAGTGTTAATAAAAAAATAAAAATAAAATAATAATAATCCCCTTGTCCCCTTATGATGCTCTATTGACGGGGGTTTTGTTTGAAAATAAGGAAACTACTCCGAACCACTCCGGAGAGTTGGAGCTCTTATTTTGTCTGGACGAGCAGAAACAGAGATGTTTGGAGAGAATGACTACATTTTGGCATAGCCTCGGCTGATTCATCAGGCTCCTGTAACATGACCGCACTCTGGAGGAAAACAACAGGCATTAGCCTCCACTGCCAGATGGATCATCTGTTGCTGTTCCTGTTGTCCTTTCCCACAGATGTTAAGCAGAATTTTTAGTGCAGGAAGTCTGCACTTTACAATGACACAACCGCTTACGCGTGTTGGACACATGGTGTTTTTCGTGCACCAGGGCACGTGCCGAGATTGAGATTGAGTTTTAGTTTTCGAAAATACGGGACGTGTATTTTTAAAGCGTTGTAATGCGGACGTAGCCTCTGGCTGTGGATAAGAGAACCCTGACGCAGAACTGACAGCCTGTCTGTTTGGAAGCTGGTGTAACATGAGCTCTAGGTGATTCTCTTTAACTCCATAAAGTGTGAGTCTAATTATATGGAACAAAACCCGACGTATAGCATCCATATTTAGTTTGTTCTCAGGCACTTCTGTGTAATTAAGTGCCAAGCCGTAAATGTTGATGCTTAAAAAAAAAAAAAAGGTCTCTGCTCCTTCCCAGTCATAATTAAGACTTGGATGTTGATGGAAACTACAAGAGGGAAACTGGAAATGATGTTTGCTCAAGGAGGCTAAAAATAAACTGTATAAACAATGAAGACAGATCATATTGAAGTTCAGCTCTTTGTAAGGCTCTGACTTCTGAAGATAACTAGGATTTCTACATTTTTGTGTGACACACATTTATTCTTAAACCTATACGGCTAGAAACCTATGAAACTGAGTCCAATAATCTATTAAATCAAATCTTAAACTGGTTGTGAAAGAGCTGAAATATCTGCTGATGGATCATCACCTTAGAGGCAGGCGGTGATGATACCCTATTTATTCAGGAGCTGTAGATGGGTAATGAATCTGGCCAAAGCCGGAAAAGTGCGGCACGACATCAGAAATTTATTCAAGTGTTTCCAGGCGACAAGAAAACATGAATAAATTGTGAAGAAAGCGACAGTTCTGAGTCGGCTGCGTGGACACTGTCCCTCAGAGCTGCCACTGAAGTTGTGCTGTGCGCTCTGACAGCATGTCCAAAGGGTACGTTACCTTCTCTGACTAGGCCTGAACAAACAGCCGCCCCCCTTCCAGGGATGTTGGTGTCCCAGTCGCTAAGGATACGGATCAGCTGATGAGGATTTTCACTAATGGCTTCGTGTTTAAGGATTTTACTGAACCGTGACATAACAGCTGGCTTTTAAAGGTCAAAATCTATTACTATTTAATATTAAACCATTTATCAGTTACCTGTTTTTCGCATCCCTCCATCTGCAGGGCAGGTGTATTCACTAGCAGAGAGCAGGAAGCACGTTCCCCCGCTCCGACGGTCCTGTTCCCTGGTGCTCGACCTTCGCATGGGGACCCTCTCCTCTGGAGACATGGTCAGGTCACTGCTGCAGTCTGCTGACAGAACTGTGAGGCAGGAAACACGGCGGTAATGTCTGACATGTTGGTTTTAAGCTTATTTAAGTCATTTTATAAGATGAAGAGCGAAAGAAAAGCCCTTATGGGAAATACCAACCAAAGCAATAAAGCCGTACAATACTTTTGAGCTGAGTTACTAAATAATTAAATTCTATGCTCGTTAGGCCTGTATATCATTTTAATTATTTCACTCGAGCACATGTTTCTTTTTTTTTTTCAGATGTTTAAAGGTCACATGGACCTTTAGCTTTACCCACTGAGAGCTAATCACTTCCTCCATGCATCCAAATGACAAGTGATCAAAAGTTGAAGCAACCCCTCAGGCCATCTTCACATATCACATTTAAGACAACAGAAATATGTTTTTTCGAGGCAACCATGGCCTTGACCTTTTGAAATATTAAAAATTAATAAGTGAGTCCAAGTGACGTATAATAATTCTGTCGCGATGTTCCCTGGAAATTACATTCATAAGGCCAGAACATGTTATATATGCAAAACAAGGCCACGTGACCTTGGCGTTGCTCAGTGGCTCGATGAAGGCTACAAGATTGGCATATATTGTGTTGGTTTTTATTTTTTTTGAGGCTGACTTATTCTTTTTCTTATACTCCTAATACTGGGTAGAAAATGAGCAACTATTACCACTGAATCATTTGAATGATGCTGATGATAATAATGAAGACGATTCAGAGATTTGTAAAAGCAGATTCCTTTAAGATTTTTTTTAAAAAAATGTAGGTTTAATATTATCGTTGAATTATTAATGATCATGTCCTTTCATGTGACTACATAGAAACTTACATTTTATATAATGTGGCACCTTTTACAATGCAAGATAAAGCCTAAGCTGATCTATCAGACACTGAAGAGGACAGTAACCTTGCACACTGTGTAGGCTATTTCAAGTGACCTCTAAGGAAATCACACTGGCAACTAGAAGCAGATTGACTCTGTTTGTGTATTCGGCTGAGGCATGAATTATTCTATGCTTATTAAATGTAAGGTTCTGAGACCTAATAAACAAGCAGACTGCGAGGAGCCCGGAGTGTGTCTACCCTTGGAATGTCTGTGCTAGAATTCAAAGAAAGCCAGTATATACAGAGGTCAACACTAATTTCCATCAATATCAGATGTGTCAGAGTAAATTACTGAAATCGGCCTGGAGGGAAAAACACCCGCCTACGGTCTTTACAGCAGACGCACAGCGACTGGAAGATAAGCTTGGACACAACAATAGTGAATTCTTATCAGCATGAGCTGTTTGACACAACCATCTCCTCATTGCCTTTTGTGCTACATCCCTTATCAGTGTGGCATCCAGGGATGAGGGCTGTTGGGAAACCAGGACTTCTGCGAAGAAGCTGCAGTTGCACTTGAGTATCTAAGGAAACACCATTTCTAGTCACTGTGAGTCTGTCAAATGGACACCGCTCCCTACCTGACGTGAGTTCCCTCATTGACTTCATTAATAACTCCACTCTGTGTGACATGAAGATGCAGTTGATCACGGTCTGGTCTTACCTGAGCGATTGCGTTCTAGTACCCTGCTCCCTTTGACGTGGCACAGGTCAGTGCTGTTGCAAGTGGTGTTGAGATCAGCTTTGCAGTAGCTGGGGGACCCCCCTTGCACTGCCTGAGGGATGTGTTTCTTCCTCTTTTTCGGGAGCTTCTGTTTGGCCATGGCCAGCGAGTAGTACATCCCAAAGTTATTGACGATAACCGGCACGGGCATGGCTATCGTCAGCACGCCAGCCAAAGCACACAACGCACCCACCACCATGCCTGACCAGGTCTGTGGATACATGTCGCCATATCCCAGTGTGGTCATGGTCACCACGGCCCACCAGAAGCCAATGGGGATGTTCTTGAACTTGGTGTGGACGCTAGCAGTGGGGTCTGTGGGGTTGGCGCCGATTCGTTCGGCATAATAAATCATGGTGGCAAAAATTAACACTCCCAATGCCAGGAAGATGATGAGCAGCAAGAATTCATTGGTGCTGGCACGTAAAGTGTGGCCCAGCACTCTAAGTCCCACAAAATGACGTGTCAGCTTGAAGATACGCAGGATACGAACAAAGCGCACCACCCTGAGGAAACCCAACACATCCTTGGCGGCCTTTGAAGAAAGGCCACTCAGTCCTACCTCTAAGTAGAAAGGCAGGATGGCCACAAAGTCAATGATGTTGAGGACGCTTTTAACAAACTCCAACTTGACCGGGCAGAAGGTCACGCGCACCAGGAACTCAATGGTGAACCAAAAGACGCAAACGCCCTCGACATAGGTGAGCGCAGGATCCGTTTCAATCTCGAACTGAGGGCCCGAGTCCGACACGCTGCTGTTCCGCATCAGCTCCGTCTTGTTAATGATGGTGTTGAAAGCTTCATGAGTCTCCAGGCAGAAGGTGGTGATGGAGACCAGGATGAAGAACAAAGACGCAAAGGCAATAAACTGAAACAGAAGAAAAGAGTAGAATAGGTAACACAGCTGATATTGTGGGTTCTTGTCAACCATGATTGTTATTGTACAATGGCACATGTACATTACAGACAGACCCATTGGTTCATTTACTCCGGAGAGAAAAGGTAAATTGAGACAAGTTTAATTAGCTGGCATCAATTAAATGAACTCCAGAGAATGGGAATAGGAATGCAGATGAAGTCAGATTAAACCAGAATCAGACTGTGTGTTTTATGCATATGTGTAAAATGAAATGTATGAGCGACATTTTCCCAATTTCGACGAATGATTCCTCATCAGGCTGCATATATAAAAAGCATAATTTAAATAACGTGTGATGTTAACACAGCAGCGTGACTGATGATGTTGGCGTAAAGCACCTGAGATCCTAATCTGCAGATCACCTGATGCTATTGAAAGCCAGTGGGTTAAAGTGAATACAATTTCATCAGGAATTAACTTTCCTGGTGAACATGCTAATGCAGTGGAATGGGTTTAGATTCTATTTAACATTTCCATCACCTTTAACACTTCCTGCAATCACTTATATGCGTCTGACATGAGAACAAAACGCAGGTACTGGAAAGTTCAAATTGCTGAAAATGAAAGCCATCCTTTCTTATGTTCCCCTCGTGTCAGGGCAGCAGTGACCGCTGGCAACAACAGGCAGAGACAGGGACGCCTAAATAGTCCTCTAGAGAGCCACATTGTGGCTCCTTCAATTACATCAACTGCCAACATGAAATAATACAACAAAATACAGCCTTTTTCTTGGGCTATACTCACCATCACCGAAACTGTATCATTGTTCTCAAGCTGCTGAAATTGAATTTTGGTAACTTCAGTAATTGCCTGGCAAACTGAAAGTAACTGAATCTGTGTGGCCGCTGCATTAAATGATCCCTCACCAGCACATTTTATTCTTGTTTCGTTTTGGTGATCGTCTGCAAAGTGCTTCTCAAACCACCTGTCAGACGCAGCGCTGACACGCAGATCGTCCCCTTCTCTGAAGGGAGCTCAGGCAGAACGCGCAAACATCCATGGTTGTTTTTTTGTTTTTTGTTTTCTTTATTGGAGAAGTGGACGGAGCAGATTTCCACACATGCAACCTACTATGCAGCTTCTCTGCCTTCCTCCCACAAGCCATCCACCGGTGCGCTCTACCTACTGAGCTCCGAACAAGTCGTTTTACACCCTGCCTCGGTTTTAGATGGCATGACTCACACACTCAAAATATTGCCACTATTTGGGTCACGCTGCTTCTGAACCATGTGCGTGCTTTCACTCTACTGCTGTTAGCATGCACGCTCTTAATGGGGCACCTGTTTTCACAATCAAGTGGTTATCCTGCTCATTCGGTGACATTTATTAAAGCGTGTTATTAAATGACACCTTCACTTTAATGAGGTTACTCGCCATCACTCAGCAGTTACTCAGCAGCATCAATTTTCTACACAAGAGCCACAAATGGGCCTTTTTAACTTGTCACGTGAACAATAGTAAGCCTGGTTACCACACACTGCATTTAGGTTGTTTTATAAACAGACTTCTCAGACTGAAGTCGTTTGATCTCTTAAGTTTCTGAAAGTTGTCATGTCTCTAAAATCACTTATTTAGAAATTTGTTTGCTTTAATATCAAAGCTGTGGCTGATTCAGTTTAGGGGCTATAGTTCTGGCCTACATTCCTTGTTTACTGTTAGCTCTACAGCTTTGAGTACAGACACACATCACTGAATATATTTTCGTGTTGCTTGTTCACGCACTTCAAAAAAAGCTTTGGAATTATTTATTTATTTTTTAATTTCATGTGAATGTAAGACTTCTCTGAATTTCTCAGTCTCCGGATCGGCCCCTGATGCCAAGTGTTTGTACTGACACCTCAACAGGATCATCTTTTCTGATAACAACAACAAAAAAAAAAAAAATCAGTCTCATCTGTTTTCATTTCTTTCATTTCCTTTGGCTTCTCCGATGCTGTGCCCAATAATGAACATTAGTTTTGTGGCGTTCGCCTCAGCCAAGTGAGAATTCGCCGTCTCCCCAGTGCACGCCATCGTGCAACAGCTGAATCATGCCACCTATAACCAGCCAGACACCAAACACAGCCGTATTACCAGTTTACCAACATGCAGGCGCACACACTGTTTCCCATTTATTCAGATTCACACACGCATGTGCACAAGGTTATTTATGGCAGACATTAAAAATGCAAAGTTGCTTCTCTAGCATGCGATTCCAACAGGCACATGCTTCCTCACATCCTGATTTCCAGCTCACTCCCTCTGCATGCTAAGTGAGTCCTGCTCTTTGTAGACAGGGCAGCAGGGTGGACATAGCAAAGACAGTCCACCGCTGAGAAACACAAATCTACTGCACCCCGAAGACAAGCCCTGAGCCTTGTTTTTATTATCTCAGAGGCTTTTAATTTCTCTCCCACGTGGCGGCCACAGAGGTCGAAGCTGTGACCTTCATGTCTGATGGCCAACACAGGCAGTGACAAGATTTCATTGTAAACACTGATCACCTACAGGAAGAAGCACGGCAATCTGTTACCCCCCCCCATGAAGGAGAGTGAACTAGTCCATGGACTGTCGGTGTGTAGTATTTCAAGCCATTGTGTAGAATAGATATGCATCAACAGCATTAATTAAAGCACTCACAAGTGTAAAATACTGCTTAGACTGGTATCACCAAGCCCCCTCTAAGAAACCCTGGTTCTTACGAATGAAGCATATGATGCTGATTTAAAAATAATGGGGAAATGTAACATAGATTGAGTAAAGAAGTCTTTTAAACCTGTGCTTACATTTTTACAATTTCTACATTAACTGTACTATATATTTTGTGAATATATAGATTTTTTATTTTACTTAAATTTTTTTTCCTATACATATTTTTGCACATTTCATTCTCCTGAGCTACTGTATATGTGAGGTTCCCTTCTGGGGGAGGAATAAAAATTCATTTCTATTCTAACTCAAAATGTCTTAAATACTTCATTCACAAGCTCTGTGTATAAGTACTGTATTATGTACAGTGATTTATTGGGAGCTAACAGAATTAGTCTGCAGCCCTGTCACCACCACATTTACTGATGGTCACAGTGCTCCACCAGGGAGGCCCTTCCACAGAATCACATCATTTATTAAATTACTTGTCTGCCACGCCCCCAAACTCTTCCTGTCCATACCCAGGAGAACAGACATGAGGGAAATGCCAGATTAAACAGCTTCGATCACACGATCCCACCGGTGCATTACATCTGCCACTTGGCCTGGAGCGGCCAGCATCAGCGAGCCTGAATGCTGACACTGGAGGTATGTGGCCTCAGGCTGTAAAGGGTAACTGAGACACCGGCATGGGCGTCACAGTAGAAAGCTGATGGAAGATTAAAAAAAACAAGCACTTGGTGGTCTGAAGGTTACAGTGGAGGAACATGCCTGTCAACAGTCAGTGATAAATCAACTATGACTCTGCACTCTGATAATTCAACTCATTTGCATTCAACAGCAGATTACACAGTACATTTCATTAATAAAGGTGGATTCAATTGGCATAAAGAATCTCTTATCTGAAGTCTATTAACTAGCACAAAGACAAAATATTACATTGGTTTCACAGATTCTCAGTCTTGGAAGACCCTGACCTTATTATTTCTAGTCATGAGATTTTAACAATAATATATCAGCCAACACATCTGAATATAATGTGAATGAATATAAGACTATTACGGAATAAAGATGAAATTTGAAAGAAAATATAAGAGACTAAGGTTGAATGTCGTTGGGTAGTTTGCCCAAAATAGGATCAATTGTAACCTCACCAATATTTGAATTTGTGGCATTTTGGCAACACCTCAGAAGGCTAAAAACAGAATGACCCTCATGGTCACACATATTTCTATACATCACTTCATCTGTTGGTCAAACGCCTTGGCATCCTCCAACTGGCTCCACAGCCCTCTCTCTCTCTCTCTCTCACACACACACACGCCCAATGCTCTGCTCAGGCTCCGTTTCAGAAACCGCCCTGCTGGCTCATCCAATCAGTACGCTCGCTGCCCTCACCTCCTTGGGGCCGCCACCATCTGTTTTACACTATGAGTGGAAGCCGTGCGCGCTGATCTGAGACCACCATCCAGCATCACGCTGCTCCGGCCCTCTGCAAGGCGCCATGACATCATCAGGCGAAAAGGGGAACCCGGAGGCGCTAGCACAGGCCGAGGATCTCAAATCCACACGCCCACGTCCGCGCACCAGCTTAATTAAACCTGTGGGGTTTGGGGGGTTTGAGCTCGTATCTGTCTTGCCTTCTGTTTCTCCTTGATTGCTCGATCATAATGTCAGTCTGGAGTCTTTTCCACAGCGCGCACACAAAGAGTCTGCAGAAGGGTTAAACCCGACAGCCTCATGATCCCAGCGATCCCTGTTCAGAATGGAAAGGCTGCACACATGACAGAATGAGAGGATTTACATTCCGTCTTATTTCTGGCCAATATGGATCTCAAGATACCAGCAGTCAGGGATACTTAATTAACACCAAATGATTTATTGGTTTATTATCAATAAGTAATTTCATAACTCTTAACAGATCAATTAATGCCATAAATATGTTTTAAGGTTGCCAGGTTGTGGAACACTACGTATAAATGGAGATGGCTATAATCAGCATTTAACTCCAGGTCAAATGTCAATATAATCTAATTAGTTCTTGTTCTGCACAACATTAAAATGTGTATTGAACATCAAGGTGTAGGCAACTTTTTTTTTTATGTGCAACAATGATTATTTTCCTTTATATCATGCAAAATGCAACAATTGTACGACAGTGAGGTGAGAGGGCCGCTCGGTTTCTGGCAACATTTGTTATGCTGATGACACATCAGGAGATAAAACACACGGCAAACAGCTGTGAAACATGGGGACGGAGTAAATTGGCTTTTTTTTGCAGGTTTTTTAGCAAATTTTTAGCAGGTTTAGCTGCATTTAAAAAATAAATAGTTTGTATACCTGATTATAGTTTAAAAAGAAATAATATAATAATCCAAATGCTCTGCCAAGTCTACCAAGATACCACACAAATAAACTGATGCTGAATTATTACAGCCAAACAAAAAACAATCTTATCTTGTTATACCGCACTCCTGCGTGTCAGTACTGTCAAACTTGAGTCTGTTAATTAGGGGGTGGATAAATTAATGTTTGTTATAAATGGATAAATTACATATATTGCTACAGATCACTGTTTACCCATCTTGTAAATTACAGCACAGCCTCTCTTTTAATCTCTGCCTCTCCCTCTGTGTGTGTTTGTGCCTCTCTCCCACACAGAGCTCAGCTCCAGCTGGAAGTGGAGACCCCCGGGCAGAGAAATCCCTCCGTCTGTTGCTCCGTGTCTGTCACTCAGTGGTGCTGTGTCACTTCAAAGCACCACCAACATCCCCCCACGACCCTCCATCAACACCCAACACTGATCACCTGCTCAGTGCCAAGATATTCAGATAAATACGGAATATCGTTTGCATCGTATAAAAACCACCTGATACAGCATCGACACCGCCCTGTGGAGATGTCAGCTCTTGACGTCAGTCACTCTCGGCCCTCGGTGGCATTGATGCACCGGAGTTCCCAGCAGCGACACACGACGGCTTTTGTTGCGAATCTGGAAACCACAAGAGAAAATTGTTTCTCTTTTTGCTCCATTTTCAATAATTCAACCTCCTGAAACGTGGGGGGAAAAAAATAACCAAGGAGCAGCACGACACAGGAGTGAGCGACGGCACTTCTTTTATTTTTCATGCGTGCCATCCAGGCATAGATCTGATTCACTTCTTCGACCTTTTAAGTGTGAATGAAGGAGAAAGAGCCTGACGCGTTCTTATGTTTATTCATGCTGTTTGGCTACTGCCGGGCTCATTGTAATTCCCCCCCCATTAGGACGGTCTGCTAAATATGTACCATGCAAAATCAGGCGTGGGCTGTTGACGAGACGGGCGTGGAAAATTCTAACACACGAGATGAGAACCACGTGATGGCCGTCTTCCTGGGAGTCCAGGCCGTCGGCTTTACACACATCCAGTGTTTGTGAGCCAGCCTGAAGGAGGAGGAGGGGAGTGCATGCTGGGAAACAGACATCATGTCTGCATTTGCAAGTTCTGTCACATCAAGGTTCCCCATTCCAGAATTAAACAGTGGTTAAATCAACATTATGCAGTGTAGTTAGCTGAGTGGCTCATTTAAAGACCATCATAGAGCATACATAATTAAACCACAGAGTAATTGATTTCCATCTCAGCCTTATTCTATAGAGACGAGGCTGGAAGATATTTCTTTTATTAAATAAAGTGGGATAAAAATAAAACGCGGGCCTGGGAGGACAGTGATGAGTCCCAGGGAGTATCAGAGACAAGGAAGAATAGGAGGCTACTAATGAATTGCCCTACATTACGACGAAGTCCCCACACAGTAACACGTTTTTTTTTTGTCAGACACAGGGCTGCACTTCTATTTTCCCCTTGATCAGCTGCCGCCATGGAAACGACACCTTTTTCCCTTTTTTCTGACAGCATGAGATGGTGAATCGCACGTGTGAGGAGAGCCAGAGAGAGAGAGAGAGTGAGAGAGAGAGATGGGGGGGGGGGGGGGGGGGGGAGGCGGGGGGAGGCAGCACAGGGGAAGATGAATGGTGGCGCTCCTTGGCAGGGAAAAGGGTTTCCCCCTCTCTCCCTGTCTCCCTTTCCCTGAACGTAATAAAGCAACGGCTCCTTTTGTTTGATTTCACAACAGACAGATGACAAAACATGAGCAGGGCGTTCCGTCACTCAGTCAACTGAATGCATGGGTTTTGATAAATTATTCAAATTTAAAACCCACAAGTGACAGAGGCCGGATATGAGCAGGCATCAGTGAAAACAGATCCTAAACAAAGCAAGGACAAAAACACAGACGGGTTTCCAAATGACGGGAGGATCTGCTGTCCCCCTTGTTCTGTCCATCACTGCTTCCCCCGCTCACACACTTCCTTCCCAGCCTCATTATACACTCGCTCATTGCGACATGGCAGCCAGCTCACTCGGGGGAACCCTTCTAAACCCATAGCTTCTGGCAGCCAACCAGATGCTGGGGCTAAAAATAGCCTATCAAAACTTTCCAGGCGTTCCAATTCCAACAGTTCATTGTCTGTTTAAGTCAGCCGAGCCAGCGCTGGAGGGGAGGGTGGGCTGCAGAGGCACAGACGGAGAAATCCATGCCAGCCACTGTGGTCTCCATTTACATCCGTCGACAACAAAATGAAACTGCTCTGCTTTTTGCATGATGTCCTGCAAAAGTTAAAATGGGGTTTTACATGTTTTTTTATTCGTGTGCCGTTGGACAAAGAAAACAGACATTTAGAATCACCACATATAACCGGTGATGACTGTTGGAAATGAGGTTAAGGATGTGGTTCATTGATATAAGCAGCATTAAAGGTTTGGTGTGATGTAATGTGAGTCTTTCCAAACCACCTGATACTAAAATTGAATTTTTTTTTCTCTTCATCATTTCACCTAACTCACCTCTGTTCCCATCATATTTACAGGAGCCACTAGGTGTTTCCTAAGAATAAAAATTTAAGTTGAAAGCTACATGGAGCTACACATTTAACTCTATGGTTTTTTTACAAGACGACTGTCTCATACAATGTAATATTGCAGTTGCTCCAAATGACAAGCAAATCCTTGTTAACCGATCTGGAATTTGGGTTTGGACATTTGGAGGGGGAAAAAAAGCAACAGTTGCTGTTGTTTAAAAAAGTTGGAGACATGCTGCATTGATAGTGAAAGCCAAAAACAGGATTGGCCGAGCTTAAATTTAAGTCACCGTCCCCGAAAATATTTGTGAACATCCCTGCTGTGAGCTGTGAACTGGGCCACACCGATGAGCAATACTCCCAAGTGCAGATCCAGAAAATTGGTTTAAGTGTCTGTTTCCTGTTCTGCAAAATCCCAAATACTCCACAGCTGTTCTGGACCGCCAAAAACTGCCTGGTAGGAAACAAAGAATTCACGAGGACGATTAAATCTCATTGTAACATCACTCAAAATAAAAACAAAGGCTCTATTCATCTTCTCCAGTCAGACAAGAATAGTGCTACATGAAGGTCCCAGGGAGACTGGGATACTAAATATAACCAGTAACGCTTCCCCCTCACTGCCTCTCTCTGTCATCTGTTCATCTACCCATCAATATTGCAACACTTTGCCCGTATCTCAGACGTGCTGTCGACTCATGAAGAGCCAGTGTTTATGAGACCACAGTCTGTGTATGGAAGCATAAATATCAGCGATGACTGTGCTGATGTGCTCATCGAGGCACGATTCATAATCGCTGGGACAAGACAGGACTGAATGGAGAAGTGAGGCGGGTTCAAGCTGCGGGGATGAGCAGGACCATCAAATATCCATTATTAAAGTTGAGTATAAAAAAAAATTACACGAAAAGAGAATTGCAGCATTTTTCATAGTTTAAACAATGTGCATGTAAAAACCAGATCATTTCCACCCTCAAACTGCAAAGTGCAGCAGCTCAACACAACCGCCACTCATCAGAAAGGCGACATGCTACACAATCTTCCCCCAGAAGAATGCTGGGAAATATTTTTTTGGATTGTACCAAACTTCGGAATTAACAGAAACTAATTTCCAGTCCTTTTTTTCTTAAATGTCACGGAGGGATTGTTGCCTCTACCTCCTGTCCCCAAGCCACCCCAATCTCCCCAAAGAAAGTTACTACGCCGAACAAATCATCACTAATCTTAATCGCCCGACAAGACTCCATTACATACCCCCGTGTCCCACTGAGGACAATGACGAGCAATTTTCCCAATAAAAGACGCAGTCCTTTGTTTCTTCAGTCCAAGCCTGCTCCCAAATCCTCAGAGACTAAATGTGACATTAATCACATTTCAAGGCTGGGCAACATCTGAGAGTACGACATGATAATCTGAAACGGAGGAGGATCAGAAAGACAAGGGTCAAGTGAAAGACGAAGAGCTTCATTTGACTTAAAAGCCTTGGTATTCCAGTGGCTCGCAGCGCGTTTGATTTGGCGTGTCACAAAGAGCCCAGGGCCACGCTGTCTCTTCGGCTGAGGAAGCCCGGGCTGACGACAGGATCAGGATCTGTCCTGCCGGTCATTGCAGAGCGAGGCGGACGAGGAAGGTAAAGGTGGGAAGCAGGCTGGTTTAGGTTGTCGTGTGCAATAATCAAAGTTGATGCAACGCTGACTGTTCCTTTCAGAAAAACATTAACGACTTTAACAATCAGGTGGCTCAGACTGTCTCTTCTGACGACCCAGGACCGGCAAATCAAAAAATTCTGCACTGAGAAATAAAAGCAATTGTCTCTTTCAATCATGTGGAACAAGAAAAGCTTTAGAAAATAAAGTTGCCGAATAAAGCTCATTATCAATGACCTGACTTCAAATTTGCTTTTGAGTTCTTATGTTTTTTTGTTTTTTTTTGCAGCTTGGCGTTTCAATCAGTTTATCAAAATATTTCTTGCACTGGCTGACCGCATTAATATCCAGGAGGAAGAGGGGACATGGAATGCACTCATCACAGTCACCACATTATGTATTTCAGGATCCTGTGATGCCCCAAAACACCACGGTACATATTTAATGAACTTGTTTTGACTGTGACTTGAAGTGGGAAATGATAAAGAACTATGACATCAGGCAACTTTCGACCAATGGCTGCACTCACAGATAAAAACTGAGAAAACAGGCTCAAATTGGACCCATGAATTAAAAAAAAAAAAAAAAATCTACTACACAAAGACTTCATGGTCCCTTGGAAAGAACACTGCCTGATTAAATACAGACCAGAGAGCTTCGTCTTCCTGTCGTCCATTTGTAGATGAGTAGAGAAGAACATATGATGTGTGTGTGTGTGTGGTTGTGAGAGCCTGTGCGTATTCGCCTCTGTACTGCAGTGTAGAAATTAATGTCAGTATCTGGGCTTTTTTCTGTTGTGATTAAAAGCCTAGTTGGCAGGCATTTGCTGAGCCCTCCCCAGACTTCCTGAATTCATGAATACATTATTGTCATTTAAAAGAAACAAACATGCAATTATATGGAGAGGCGGAATAAAAGAGGGAAACAAGCCGAGTCAAACCACTATACATACTCCCTTTGCGTGCGATCAAACTCTCACACACACTATCTCAGGCTGAGATCTGAAGCCCCTCCCCTTCAGTCACCACCTGCCGAAGACAATGTGCGCCTTCACCATTAAATGAACCTGCTATCTGTCACTGCTGCTGCTATTTGTGTTCTGATGAGCCTCCTCCTCCAGATTCCATCGACTTAATTTAGCACCAGAGCTGCCGCGAAGTGGGTCACACACAAAAATCTGGGCAGACGGGGTCTAAAGAAGAGCAGTCTGGGTAAGATTCCCACCCTTTGCGCCCCCCCCCCCTCTCCCCTCGTCATGGTCCATATAATACAGACCATTGAAATTCTAACCCAGTGTGAGCTGTGGATATGAATTATCATAGTTGGCTGCCAACGGAGTCCAGAGAGAAGGTATTGTTTACCTCTAGGCTCTGATAAATAAAGCATGGTGTTGTGTCTGGCAGACTGATTCAAGGTCAAAGCGGATTGAGCTGGAATATGGGCGGAGCTTGATGTAACTGTCAATCTTGACTGGTGAATTTTAGTGAAACAAAGAGTTAAATACGTTAAATGCGTGTAGTACAGTGTTATCAGATCTAAGGATCTAAGCATTTTCCCTCAGATGATCACGAGGCCCGCAGTGAAAATCCCCAAATTCTAATCTATGTATTTGTCACCAGCTTCACCTAAAATGACTTGAAACACGTTCTACCAATCATGAAAACAAATCTGGCGAACACATATTCATCAGCTCTGAATGGCGGAGCTCTCAGTGTGTGAGACAAACTCGTCACTGAGTGGCTGCTCCTTTCTTTAACTCCCACCGCAGATCGGTGTTATTCTCCATCTTCAGGGCCGTGGCTCTCACCGAGAGACCGGGGTAGGGAAAGCCACTGTTGCTATGGTGATGAGGGCCGTGAAAGTGGCGACCGAGAAGCGCTGTGACAAAAGATGGGATCGGCCTTGAGCTGAATGCTGATGTGTTGTGACAACACGACGCTCGCGAGGCAACATTTAACAGCGGACTCGTACCTGAGACTTTTTTCCTACTGCGTGCTGCAGCACACAGCTCTGATAACCATTAAAACACTTGGACACAGAATACAGGCTGCACCGAAATAAAAGTCAGGATGGCTGCACGCCACCGTTGGCACTGCTGTGTGAAATTCCATGACAGTCAGAGATTAGAGTCAAATAAAAATCTGATACAGCCTGTGCCCATCTTGTATTCCACTATTTTGATGTGGCTCTGTGTGGAGAGTGAGCCCACAGGATGTTTGGGACTCTGAAGGGCATCAAACAAACACTAATTAAACTTCCGATTGGAAATGGGGCTAATTGTTTACAGAAGATTCATAATGATACTGAAGCACTCTTATATTGAAGGAGGCAGCCAGTGTACATTCTGACTATCTGCTGCCAGAAGTACACTTCCCTGCCATGGGATCAATACACTTATTTCATCTTATCTCATCTTATCTTGAGTTGTGCATGACATCACTCTAAGGTCTACATAGTGAAAGTCTCCAGTATTAAAAGCAATGAATTTAATCTGTCTATCACTTGTTTTTAAAGGTTTCTGTTGACAGTTGTTGCTTTTTCATTCCAAATATTACACAAATGGATCAACAGCAAAACAATAAACAATGGAAACTTAGCTTATGACTTCATATATCTAACTCATCTATCACATGTCTCCGTCCCCAGATGGACAGATGAGAGGCCTCATATACAGTCAGACCTGGTTGGTGTGTCACCCTCTCTCTCCCCTCAGGCAACTTGAAATTGCAGGTCCCACTTTGCTATTATGCTCAAGAAGATGGGCGCCTGCGGGCGAGTAGTGAGTACTGCAGCGCGACATATGGAGTATGTCTGCCCAGCGACATAACCAGTCGTGGGATTTACGCTTGACCCTCTGAAAGGTCACGGAGAATGAAATGTAGGCCAGGCTATACAGTATCACGTCGGGTTTGAGTTTCGATGCGGACGCCTGGGAGAAAACGGCGGCCTGCCCTGAGCAACTTCCAACATTTGTGTGTCTGTGGTCTGATGTGACTCCCCGTGCAACACAACGCAGTGACGTGACAGAATTAGAACGCCAGTCAGAAGCCACAAAATCCAACACACACAGACCAAAAAAAAGTGACAGGTGCTACGTATTCCATTTGCACATATTCTCTGATCATTCCTCACGATCCACTCGAGCCCCGCCCGACATATAGAGCCAGGGTGGACAATATCGTGTTGTTAAATATAGATATCTCAAAGCAATTAGCACAATCTGCCTTCAATTCCTGAATTGGAATTTGATGTCTTTACCAAGTGGAGACGACCTAGGCTCATGCTGCAAGTCACAGGGCTGGACACCCTCAACAATGAATACATTTATATGACTCACTACACCCTCACCTCTGCCAGCCCGAGGGGGAACACACAGGAAGCCGTTATGTTAATGCAGGTGAACATCACTGTTTTTTTTTTGTTTTTTTTTCTTATCTGGCCCTCTGCTGCTCCGCTATCTGGTCCTCATGACTTATGAGAGGCCCCCCGGGCTAAATACAAAACACCTTCTTTTCCAAGTGACACGCCTCATTTCTAGTGTCACAGGGAAATACAGCATTCAGTTTGTCTCCACCAACACGGGCTGTGTGCAAAATAATTGGCCAGGAGATGAATTATGCATCTGCCTTGGTGTCTTAAGGCCATGTACTGACAGTTCACATAATTATTTTAACAATGGCACGCCTGTACATTCCATATTGGTATTCACCAGTTTACCACCTTGTCCATTCAAGTGCGGAGCTCAGGGAGCCCAGAAGACAACTGGAAACAGAGGAATTACTCGACACACCGTGTATTCGCTCAGCAGCCATTTAAATACATTAGGATAATTAAATAACAAAGAGATGAAAACACTTATCAGCGAGTGTCACAAATCACATCAGCTTACTCCGGTGAGGTGACCTCCACTCGACAGCACGGCTTATCTGTAACGCTGTCGGATGTCTGATGCAACAACCCGAGAGGTTTTTTTTTTTTGAAGCCGTTTATTCTCCAACAAGGATCAAAGCCTCGTGTCTGTTGCCGCTACAGTAGATCTATTTGTGGCTCGCCTGCTGAATTATTCATGCCAGATGTGTATTCTGGTCCTGACTGATCACTCAGGGAACAATGACATGTTGAAACTCTTCCTGAACCGCTCAAGTGTAAAGGTGCATTTTGGAAATTTATTTTTAAAGGCTTGTCGCAATGTCGGTGCTTGTTTAATATTGTTAATATCACGAGAAGTGAATCTGTTAAATGTAAAAAAGATATATTCTGGCAATTCTGCAAAATCCTTTTACTTTGAAATGGCACTTTGATTTTTTTCATTCTTTAATATTTCATTTTAAGTGGAAGTGGTAGTAACCATCCTCATAAAACATTTCACCTCCTCTACTTGAGTTTGATTTTTTTTAGCAGGGATGCTGAAAGACCCAGTGACATATTTTTTATATTTGGTGAAGTTTTCACCAGGTCAGGGGCCATCTTATGTAAATAACCTACATCATGTTGTAAAGAGCTTTCAGAGCGTAATCTCACAGCGCAAAGAATCTGTATCAGCTTCAGATTCAGTCGTTATCAGGGATATGAAATCATCATAGACGCTGAAGTCTTGTTTCCTTCTCATCAAAAATACTCCAATATCATTGCCAGTGCATAAGCCCCGCAGCATTACGTGCAATAGTCCCCAAAGCATTTATGTTTAAAGCAGTCGGACTGATTGATGGGGGCACACATACGTATTCTCACTCCTCTGTGTGGCCTCTAATGTCTTTGTGACTGACAGCACACACACATCATACATGCATGAAAACAGAAGCCATACTTGGTGGTACAGGCACAGTGTTATCAAAGATAATATGAAAATCTATCACTGGATTCTGTCATTTAAGCAGCACGCTCCTGTCTCTGAAATGTTCGTACGCATGGGTGAAGGTTAGAGTGCGAACATTCTCCTGTCGAGTTAGTTTTTATTGATCCTGATGTTTTTGAGAAAAGTGGCGTATCACGTCTGAAAGATGTGTTCGCTGTGAGGCCCCAGGACGTGATCCAAAGAAAACTATTTTTAGCGCCGAGCAGGGGCCTTGTTGTTTTACTTCAAGCGCATAGTAAAGCCATAAGAGTATAAATGAAATGAATTTCCTCACATAGTGATGTCTCCTATAGGATCTCTGTGGACTGCAGCAGACATCAATCTGAGTAACACATTGCCTATAGATCCAATATTAAAACAACTACTTGAATGTCTCTGTGATGTCCATCCCATGACATCTGAGCAGATGCAAGCTGGAGAAACAACGCACAACTAGGGCTTTTTTGTTGTCAACAGAATTAACATAAGGTATTCTTTGTTTTATTAAATCAATCTGGAATTACACCCCAGTATTCTGTTTCTACGCCTAGGTGTCACGGCAGTGTGCAAAAAAACCTCTCAGGAGTAAAATATACCATTAGCAAAATAATTACATTTCTGTCAGAAAGCTGATTAGATAGAAACCTTCAGGGAGAAAGAGGCAGAGTAAGACAAAGACAAAGGGATGGAGGATGGAATAACTAGTGGGTCCGAAAACAGAGGTGTAAAGAGGGAAGAAAAAACAAGACAACAGAAATTATGGAGGAAGAGACAGAAAGAGGCAGGGAGTGATGATAATGAATGTGGCTGCTCGCTGCAGCTCACATGCTATGATCCTGACCATCCATCCCCAACCATTCCTCGTTAAATAATACAGATAAGATGGAAAAGCTCTCATCGTCCACATCCATTTAGCCAAATCGCGCTCTATTGTAGGGGAAAAAAATGTGCTTAATGATTCATGAAGCAGCTCCCATTACCGTCACACCAATTTACAGAGAAACTGTGAGCAAGAAGTGGAGAGGAGAAGGATGAAACCGTGAACGGGAGCAGGGAACGAGGCCGAGGCTCTTCTGGACTTCGCATCATCCACATGGAGGTTGTGTACTCGGATCAGATGTTTGACCTTTACTCTGTTTTTTTTTTTGTTTTTTTTTTTTTCTCCGTCGTGCTGTCCGACAAAGACACAGCAGCGGCCACCACCGGTGTTTTAAAGGTCAGAAGTCGGCGCTGTGCTGCAAATGCAATGTCACTGAAAATGCCAAAAGTGGAAGCTATTCGACTCGACACGGAGGCTCCTGCTGATGGTGTAAAAGGTTTGGCAGAAGCCTTCTGAGGTGATGGTTGACTGTGACCGCTGAACATGGGGGTGACGACCAGCACACAGCAATGCAGTGCATCAAAACACACAGACTACAACTATGGAACTGTGACGGGACAAATTAGAACATGGCAGGCTGTCAGTCTCAAAATCAGTGAGGAACACTAAACACAACATTGTGTAGTTATTACTTGACTCATGATCTGCTGTGTATAGTTGTCTTTCATCCCTACTGGTGGGCCTTTATTCTCATAATTAATGAGGAATGCTGGAGTTAATTATCTGACCCATGTTCTGCTAGTGCTTCCTACATTTTATACTTTGTGGAAATCAAGTTTCTCTCATTCCTGCTGGTGGATCCTCTCGAGCTCTCTCAAATCGGAGGAGGCATCTTCTCCACACCCACTCTATGTCTGTACTTAGTCTGGGCGACTCAAGCAAAGTCAGAGACTTGTCCAACAGAGTTTTCTTGTCCGTGTGCTTTAGGGGTATTGATGAAAACCGAACGTCAGCCCACTCCCAGGTCGCATGCAAGCCAGAGGCAGAATTCCATTTCCTTCCTCTCTTCAGTTTACACCATTCTCCCTGTACCAATGAAGTATGTGCACTTCCTTTCATCCCATCACATTTAACTGATGACAACAACTTAGTGTTGAAACTTTCTTGGCAGTAACCTTTTCATTCAAACAGTCAAGTGATTCCGCCCTCGCACTACAGCAGTTTACATCATGAAATGTGTTATTTCCAATAATGAGCTTACATAATTAGGTTTGGTATTATGATAATCTAAATAAAGAGTGAGCCAGTCTTCATCAGTTTCACCACAATGTGCCTTCTCTTCGAATTAGCGCGTCCGCTCAACCTCGACGTGCTGCCAGGCAACCTGCACAGCGCAAACTGACATTTGAGAGCAGCCAGCGTTCAGTGTGTTAGCACTGTACCATGCAGACAGTCTGGCACGCAACTGCACACACACATCAAAACCGCTCCACACACACACACGGGATTCATCCCACTGTCACCCCCACTTACCCCATCATTTCCCAAACACACACTCTGTCGCCATCTCTGTCTCTCTCTCTCTCACACATAGACAAACAGGCAGTAAGACATTTTTGCTGAAAATTCGGAAGAGCAGCCCCCCAGTGGATAGATATCACCGCTAGGCATTATGGGTGAAACGATCTGGCATTTCAGATCCGGTTAGGGCCAATTAGCCTGTGGGCTGTAAGAGGAGCCGTCCGCAGCACGCAGCCGACTGAAGACGCCCTGAAGCAGTAATTACAACAGATACACCCCCACAAATACAAATGCTCATCTTTTAAACTGAAAACAAATAAACAAACTTAGGAACGAATAAAACTAACATGAGAATAATCTGCTGATGCTGGATTTTAAGGATCGTGTCATGATGTTGAAACCTGAAATGATTTAGAGCATCGTCTGAAACCAGGAGTTTGTTTCAGAGGAGTGATTTATGAAGACAGACAATACAACAGAAGTGTTTTGTTTCCCAAAACTATCCCAGAATCCCTGTTTCAGTTGAATATGTGTACATTCTGACCTCATATCATACGACCAGATGGTCTGCTTATTGCTAAATATTGTGATTCCCATGTGGGGGTTGTGTTTACCCTTTAAGGATCGGGCTAGTGTCTTCCTCAACATGCCTCCAGCCGGCGACGCAGCGCGTGCCTACGCTGTGCCATGGCATAAACCACCCCTGCTCGGTGTAGTGTGAGGTGGATGTGATCTAAGCGCGAGCGAGGCAGCCAGGATATACACACCATTTGTTTTCCCTGAAGGTGACTGAGATAAAGCAGCGCCGCGATGGATGGATGTGTGGAGTGAGAGGGCAGGCCTGCAGATTGATGCTGTGTTAACATGAAATGATTTGCCAGAGGGACGGAAACTCCATGGTGTTCTGGGATATGATAAGAGATCAAGCAGAGATGGAGACTGTGGGCGTGCGTGTCAGCATCTGTACGCGCGCGCGTCCGTGGGAACGCGTTGTTTGTGAATGAGCAGCTCCGAGTGTGAGTGACCTGCTTTTGCATTTTCAGTGCAATGACAGTGTATATTCGAAATGGTCAAACCGATGGAATCCTATCACCGTCAGTGATTGCCATGGTGAACGCAGCAGTCTATTTTCAACTCAACACCATTCATTTGATTTCCAGTAGGTGCGTTCAAGTCGGACTTGAAATAATAATAAACTGTCAGAATTATAAAGCTGGATGACATATAATCAAACATGAAGGACAAATAACATGGCGGCTGTCAGCTCTGCTCTCATCTGTCACTAATGCCGCCTCCTGCATGATGGGAATATGCTTTCCTGCTCTATATCTTTATGTCGAGAGCATTGTCTTTCAGTTAAAAAGCAGAAAGATTTCATAATTCTTTCACTCACAACCCCCCTGCTACATTCAAACAGTCCTTCCCCGCACTGATGCTGCTTTGGTGTGCATCCAACCAATGGGATGCAAGACATAGCATTGACAAAGAAAACTGTCCCAACTCCAAATGACATCACCAGCCTGTGTGTACCACTGCAGCACTAATAATAATTTTTTTATTATTTTTTTTTAGCCTTTGTGTCTCTCTCTCTCTCCTCTAATCTCTCTCCCTCCGTCTGTCCGACTCTCTCATGCCACTGTGCTTGGTTATCACCTCCTGTAATGAAAACACACACACCTCCCCAGTTCTCACTCCCAACTCCTAAACGAGGCCTGGGATCTGGCAAACGAACCGTCGACATCCATCTCTCCCTCGGCTCCCCAACAGGTTTGAGATTTCCAAATTCTCCGCTCAAGGTCAGTGCTATTCTTGGAAGCGCGAGGCGGGCAAAGGTTTGTGTGTGTGTGAGCGGAGGGGTAGTTAAATTGTTGCAGTTGTAGCTGTAACAACTAGCTCAGTTACTTTGCAACAAACAGCAGCATTAACAATAAATCAGTCATAATGGTAGTAGCGATTGTAGCCATGATCACAGTAATACTTGATGAGACAGTATCAAGTGGTAATACCAGCAGCGGCTGCAGTAAATGCAGCAGTGAGCAGGAAGCGGCAGGACCGTGATATTTCACTTTACAAAGCACCACTGACCGACGCACTTCCTTGTGTGTGGATGGAGACCAATGATGCTGTCTGTCAGTGTGGAGTGGATGCTACGCTTCGGTGCGCCTGCAGTTCAAAACGCCTCCTACACCACCACCCTCCACCATCCCCCGCCACCTCCACCTGCCCTTCTCGCTCAGTTCTTTACAGCAAACTGACAGCTGCAGAGATTCCCAATTTGTTGCCACTAGTTTCCGGCAAGCAAGTCTTTTCAGTTGATATGAAGACTCTTGTATTGCTCATTTTATTGCACCTCTCTTTGACATTTGACCCTGTGTCTCCGGGCATTGGTCATATAACCGTAGCAACCACAAGCTATGTCAGCAGTCACCACAGTTCAAACATTTTAATGGACATTTTGACGCCCCTAGATGTCAGTGAGGAGTTCGCAATAATGCTCAGCTCATGTAAATGCACTCAGGAGCACATGCACACCTAAAACCATAGACTGTATGTAAAAATGGACGGCATGGACAAAGCCAAAGCATTTAAATTGCCACCTGAGGTCTTAATTCCTGTTTCCTCTAGAGTCTTTGGAGAGAGAGAGACCTACCAAATATTATTTAGCTTTTGTACAAACTTGTCATGAAGCCAAGCAAAAGACAGACATCAACTGATAACCAAAGGTAGTGCAGATTAAATAACAAGACTAAAACCTTTGTGGTACGACAATACTTGTTTCCTTCACAGTTCTGTGGATAGACATCAACAATCATGAAGAAGGACGGCATTGAAACAAAGTAGATATGCCTAAAAAATTGTGTCTACATCCTACTTCCTGTGTAACTTATCAACTATTGTGTGTGTGTGAGGCTAAATTTTTGACAAAAGGTCATTCGTGCACCGTGGGACTGACAGTACGAGACAGCATGGGAAACATGTTCTTCTGCTGGAGGATATTTATGTCTCTGCATTTGGCGGACAATGCCTGAGGGCCACGTATGACAGGGAGTGATGAAGGATACCCTGGAAGAGATGGCGAGCCCAGTTCCCCAATATGGCCTGAAAAAATATTGGGCCCTCTGGTTCCAGTAGATTGGCTTTAAATGACTTGGCACTCCAAACAGAGCTATTTCCGTCTTTCAGGCATACTTACTTCATCCTGATGACAAATGCCCAGCATCTGACCTCCTGTGGCAGCCATTTTACACCTCAACTCAATTCATTAGTGTTCCGAAAATACCCACATTCAAACAACAGATCACCTCCAGGGGTGTGAGGGTGTGAAAACCGAGGATCCACATGAGCAAAAGAGCTTTACTGCACAACAAACACCTGAAAAAAAACAAAAAAAAACGAGAGGGTGTCTGGATATACATCCAGAACTCACGCTGGGTGCAACAGGAAAACATCGCCAAACAGCCAGTCTCACAGGGCTCTCTGGTGTTTCATCTGTCTGTGTGTCCAGGGAGCGGAGCAGAGCAGCACTGTCTCGTTAAAAAAACTGTGCAAAAGCTTTTCCTTCAAAGGAGACTAAAGAACAGACTGTGCCAGCAGGATCAATGCCAGGCAGACATGGAGGGATGTGGCCACCTATCTCAACTTACCCGAACACGGTGAGGGGATATGCACCATGTCAGTGGGGATTATATTTGAGATGAAAAACACAGTGAAACAGTAATGAAGGGAAGAAGCAAGGACAGAGGAGAAAAAGAGAGAGAGAGAGAGAGAGAGAGAGAGAGAGAGAGAGAGAGAGAGAGAGAAATCCACTCGAGAAAAATTCAGTGGAGAAGGTTGTGGTTAATATCGGAGGCTAACATTGGGCCTCATTCACAGAGCATATGCCAAAAATCTGTGCATAACGCGTGCATACGAATGTTTGACAAACAAATCTCAGATTCATCAATATGTTCGCTTCAAACAAATGCAGAACTTCTTCAGATCATGAGTATGCACATACGGTGAAGGCTCGGCTGTACGACAAAAGAGAATCACACAGTACATACAGCAATCAATATACATACCAATGCATTGACCAAATGTATTGAATACCAATGAAATGTCCTTCTTAATTGCCTTTATTCAGGTTTAGTTTACAACTGGATCCATTTTTGCCCAAAAACTCACTGAAGTTTCCGCGCTGGTGTTCTCAAAGTTCCCAACCCATGTCTCCCACTGCCTGCTCTGCTTTCGCCTGAAACCTGAGCTGGGAGCACATGTCAGCTGAGGGCTGGAGAGTAAAGTCAGTTCTGAGGAACAGAAGTTCCACAATGACAGGGCATGACAGAGCAACTGTGCACACAGTCATGAGGGAAACTAGTAGAACTAAAGGATATGAGACGAGTCCTCTCTTGAACCCTATTATCCCCTTAACTTTAATGTCCCACCGTCTTCCATCCTCCTGATGAGCTCTGACAAATCACTTGCCGACAGAAGTACTAATGCGTTACTTGCTTGCAATAATTTATTTACAAGATGCTTTAACGTCCTCTTTTAACGTCTCTACCGATTAAAAGATTGCACTGGTGGTTTTACAGATTTTGGTCCATTAACTTGAGAGCAGGTTTTATTTCCTCCACTGCAGACCACTTTCCAAAAGACACCAGAAGTTTGGAGAGGGCCTGTCTATCCTTGAAGAATGCACTGATTTGAGCCCACAAAGTGTGACCATGTGACAATACGACAACTACACATCAAGTGCTACGACTGACCAGTGGTCATCTAAAAGCCACTGTACCTTTATCTCTTAACTGAGGCCGGGAAATTTACCATCGATTACCTAGCACCATTTAAAATTGCCTCTGTTGTTTGACCTATTGCAAGTACTAACATATTACAACTGCTAAATGTGGCCTATGTAAGATTAAACACAAAATGACCCCGAGAGAAATAGAAAGGCCGTTGAGGAAGCTGAGAAGGTGCTGACAGATCAGGATTTCAAGACCGGGATCAGAGTGAAGAAAGAAGTGATATTTTGTCGTAGCACTTTGTACTTGGCACAAGTACACAGTGGCTCAGATGCGGTTCAGAGCCGAGCCCTGTGGCTATCTTTTTCTGTCCCAGCGACAGAAACTTTCTGTACTCTGTCCCTTCATGGGCTTAAACTCCAGAGTTATCCTGTCTACCCCTCCTGGAAATAGAAAATCGAACTGAATTGACCTCTTGAGATAACTCCCAGTCAGAGGAGTTAGGTTCCCAAAGTGAAACATACCAAAAAAAACAGACACCTGAGGATTGAGCACAGTATCCAAACAACATTAATATGTAGAACAAAAATAATAATTATAAAATTCCCTGCTTGATAATATATAGGTCAGATAAAGACAGATGGCGTTACATTAAAATATGAATAACTGTTATTTAAAGTTTTTATCTTTGAGGGAAAAAGTCTTAATATCAAAGCTTTTAACTCCCTATTTGGGAAAAAAATTTGCTGGTTCAAATTGACTGCAGAGATCGGAAACATAATCTCTGCTTGCTGACAAACACGCCAGACTAATTGCACTAAAACACACTCGTATCATTTCCTGCCTCCATCCCTGCCTGATGAAAACACATGTTCCTTCAACTGTTCCTCTAATCTGCAGGCGTCTCGTCAACGCGTGAACTACAACGCAGATACAACAGTTCTGTTCACCTCATGAGGGTTATATCTACAGCCTCCAAACAACCAGGAATTCAATCAACAACTCTTCTAAAACAATTCCGTGAAATAAACTAAAACTCCACTAATGTGGATTTTGTGGGCTGATGCAAAAAAGGAGCAAAATATTTGCATATTGAAATCCTTGACAGCGGAAGACTGCTGGACTGACATTATGGGAGCACCAGGCTGAGGGGGAACATGAGGCTGTGTGGTCGGACAACAGGTCACTAGATTTGTGCCCTCCCCTATAATCACCTCTATTTAAAGGGGTTAAAAGAAGGGCCCATAAAACATGACCTTCTCCGGGGCTCTAATCGCTCCCCTCTGGGCCAAGCACCTTCCATTCCCAACATGACAGTTTTACAAGTCCCTTCTGACACCATTGTTGCGATCGGGGACTCTTTACACACATAACTAGAGCCCAGCAAAGCGAGGTTGGGAAAAAGGGAGGGAGGACAGATGAAGGGCAATATGTCCTGGCACATGGTCAAAGTGACAGTCGGGAAGATCCAGAAGGATGGAGAGGGCTAGACATTGATTAGCGATGACATCATCACTCTGCGCCTCAGTAAGTAAGGAGCATTTGTAGACGCACACACCTCGAACCTTTATTTGTGAATAGATTTTGAGGATTCAATGGAGGTTCTGTTGCCCCCAGTCCTCTGCTCAGGCGTTTCTGGGACTATGGGTCCTATTTATTCACATTAGAGAGATGTTCCCGTTGATCCCCTATAGAGTTCTCCCCGACCTCTTGCACTACTTTACCATCACCTTTCAGATATCCACCCCAGAACAGGGTCTATATTTACAGTTCCGCATCACATGCACGCGAGCGCACACTCTCACACGCGCACCTACCGCTGTGATCAAACACACATTCATCTAATACACTGTCTGAAGGACATTATGCCCTGAGGAGGAAAACTTCCATCTCATGTTTTGCACACACACACACACACACACACAGCTGCTCTGACCTGTTATGTTCTGTGTTAAATTAGAAGTCAGCACAGGACGACGGCGCACCCATCAGTCACAATGATGGACAGCTTCAACAGAGACTGAATGGTCGGTGTGACGGTACATGGCACAGTTTCTCTGAGGAAAAGGGGTAATATATATGCAAAGAGGAATTCAGCCGAAGGCTCACTTAGATTCTGTTGGTACTTCTGCAGAGTGTGGGGACGTCACCTTTGTTCAAACGTTGATGTTTTGGCTAATTGAGGGTAGCGAGGTGGGAAACTGTTCAACGTCAGGGTGAGATGAGAATTCTTTGATGGATTCTGTGATCTTTTTTGAGCATCAGCTGAGGCCTCACACAAAATAACAATCCACCGACATCTGGACTGTATCAGATGGAAAACATTTATGGAATCCAAACAGGGTTTTTGTTGGCCAACATTGTAGGAACACCACATATACTGATGTTAACAAGCGAATTATACCTAAATATATTTTTAAAATTAGCGTCAAACTGTAGACAAATAAGGGCAGGTTTAACCACAAACTTTATAAAACATTATTATATGTATAGAAAGAAATTAACCTAACCACCATTTGTCTGTGAATCTTCCCCAACCACTTCTTGTGCTCTTTATTTAGCGGAGTCAACGTACCAGGAATAAGCAGTGGAACGCCTCCAAAATGCCGAGCTTTATGGGTTCAAGGAGAGAGATGTTTACATGTGGCAGCCTGCAGTTTGTCACAGTCGGAAAGTCACGCAGGGCAATGTGAGCCCAGGTCAGCAGGCAGATTGGACTAATGCCCCCAGTAAAGAGGGCAAGAGGGTGGATGAGACTGACCAGACAGACAGAGAGTTGTGGAATTAGTAGGCAGATACGAAGTGTTCCCACAACTAAAAATAACGGATCAATATCACATTGTCTGTAGAAGCATATTCGAGCTGGCAACTAATTGAGGGGAATAATACACCAGTGTGGGAGGTTTATATGAGATAATCTGGAAAGACCTTTTCTGTAATGAAATGTTGCCCTGAACAGGCACAGGATATAAACCTACTTTATATTTATTTACTGTAAATGTGTGTGTGTGTGTGCGTACTTCTAAATGTACGGACATGTTTGTTGCTGCGGCGGCGCAGTGACGTCCGTGCCATCATGCGATGGCGAGCGCCGAGAGGCAGAGCTGCACAGATGGCGTCGAGGCAGGGCTCCTCCAGTGTCACAGCCCTCCTGCCACCTGCACTCGCCGACGTGGAGCAAAAGATCAAAAAGGAGAGCAAGGCGCCGCACCTGATGGAGGCGCCGGCTGAACTCAGACACACATTCCAGCCAGGTGGATCGCAAAACAGAGGTGGCGCTAGCGAGAGGCTAGTCACGGCTGAGGCATTAAAACCGCCTGAATTGACCATCGAAGGACGAAAAGAAACAGAACTAGTGAGGGAGGAGGAGGTCGATGCCGCTGAAATGTTATCACACTTGGAAAACATGTGGCAGCCTTTAAATTAAGCAGAAACATCACAAATGTTAGAACTTGGTTTTGGGAAAGAAAAACTAAGGAAGATTTTACCCGTGAGAAAGTACAGATACTTATTTTTTTACGTGAATATGAACAGCCTGTAATGTTATTCTATCCTTCTCACACAACTTAACTGTTGCTAGGTGGTTATTCTATTCTTGACCCTGGAAATCGGAATAAATCTTCAATCCAGGTCCAATTATCCAAACCCGACTGCTGTCCATGATCTTTATCAGCACAGTGTCAGTGTGTGATCTACCTATGGATCCTCATATCCTAATAAGGGGTAATGGCAACAGCCAGAGGGGCAAAAACATGTATCTTTAAACGTCAGTGCTCATGTTTAAAAAAAAAAAAAAAGGTATTTTGATCATTTTTGATCAACCACAGAACCTTCTCTATCCTGGCTCTGTTGCTAGGTGACAGCTTGGACTCACTGGTGCAATAAGAAGACAAGAGTCTCTCATTTTGGTTCGGCTGAAAATCGATGATGAGCTTCCTCTGTTTCTGCTTGTCAACATTGCCTTTTCTCTTGGTGCATCACACAGCAAATAGGCCAGGGTTGTGTTGTCCAGTCACTAAAGTTCTCCAGATGCTGCAGGCCGCGATGACCACGTGCAAGTGGACAGCAGCCGGTCACGTAGCTCCAGTGGAGCACCTTCAGCGTCCGTCTGCCTCTTCAAGGACAGTGAGACACTCCCTGTCAAGGCTGATGCCGCTGACAGTCGTATGAATAAATGCAGATGATGTATTTTGTCTACAGAGGATGCTAATATTTGAGGTGGCCAGTTCTAACCCTTTGAGATCAGTGAGTGAGGCTTTTCGAAAAGAGCAGCAGTCAAGGACCTGAGGGCAATCCTTCCAGCTCCTGAAAGCTGAAGTGGATTGGAACTGAATGATACAAGATATGAAGATTGGATTAAGATTCCTCAGGATTTGAAAAGCCAATTACACACACTGCTATAAGTGTGCGTCTCTGCGTGTACGAGGCCCCTCTCCGCGGCTCCGCTGGCCTCCTCCAGCAACGCTGCTTAAGTGACTTCTAATGGGAAGAGAGTCATGGTTCGAGGCAGAGCTCGGCGGAGAGCGAGTAGCATAATTGCCTGTCTCTGAGGAGGGTGAGAGTACAAGGGTGCTACAGAGGAGAAGGTTATATTTACATGCCGGATTGAGAGAATGGGCAGACACACCACAGCATTTAAAATCTGACACTGCAGCCGGCGCTGGGATCTCACGCGGCGTCTGATTGTTTTTAAACTTCCATAAATACGAGCTTCGTGAATAGCTGAATGAAACTGGACTGAATGGCATCCCGTCGCGTTAACGCATGAGAAAGGCGGAGGAGAGGAGGAGCCACCTGTCAGTTAGGGTAGATGTGGATGTAGCCATGTTTTTTTCCGATCCGATTCATTTATGTGAATCTTGGTGCAATCTCACAACAGCAGCGTGTTAACTTCTACTTCTGAGCAGCAAACGAACATCTAGTCTCAATGGCTGACGCTTGAGTCTGGCTTCTTCTCTCAGGCTTGTTGCTCCCAGAGGCTCAGAATGTAATCTATCCAATGTCAAAGTGTTTACCGCAAAAACAGACCTAGTTTAGCATCTGGGCGAATGTGATATCTGAGGTCATTGAGATAAAACTTCAAGACTCACAGTGACTTTGCTTGTTTTTACTTCAGCTCATCTTCCTTCTATCTGTCTGTTTCACCCCCCCCCCTCCCTTTTTCTTCCTCCTCATCCTTTCCTTTTCTCCTATTAAGAGCTATTTTAAGGGGGTGTTTTTGAAAACGAACTCTGCTTTGGATTGCCTCTCACTTCATGAAATATGTTCCGAATAAACTTGATGGATGATGGCTCAGCAGCCACAGACACCATCTGACAAAACACAGATATCTGCATCAAGGTTAAAACTTTATCGATCATTCATTGTGTTATCAGTGATGTTAATGGTGCCTTTATTTTAAAATAAGATCCTTTCAAGTGGCGTTAATGCTGCTAGCACTTTTTATTTGTCAAATCTGTTCGGGTTTGATTCAAATATTTACACATCTCATTTACGCTGTTGCCACGACGGTTTCTTGAAAAATTAAGGTCATATTTCAGAATGTGGAGGAAAAGCTGATTTGTTGGTTGCAGCCTCTGGCTTCTGCACGTCTTTAATGAGTTCCAAGTTTAAAACATGATGAAAACAGATGTGTGAATGCACAGTTTCTCTGCGAATGCAGGGATGTCCAAACATTTGGATGCAGCCAATGTTTCATTTTAAGAGAATAAAGTGGTAAAATGAGGGAAAAAAAGAACTCCCCATACTTTACCAAAGGTGTCAGAAATATGATTGATACTATGAAGTATTACATTATTTTAAAGTACTAAAAACAACAATATGACAAGAGGGACCTTGTATAAACTTTCTATTTCAATCTTGCGCAATATCATGTCGTAGCAAACTGTCATTGAGCTTGTAGCTTCACTCTCATTTGAATTAAGTCTTCTACAGCAGCTGGGAAACGTGGCGTGCCAGTCACCCTGTGCTGACGAGCTGTGGAGGTAGGTGGTGGATTTAACAGCCGTTTAGCCGAGACGTGATGACTTAAAGCAGTCCTCTTCCCTGCTCTGACACTAAGCAGCAGGGGTAATTTAAGATATATGGCATGCCAGGAGGCATGGCTGGCACAAAGTGGCATGCATCTGCTCAAATGAAGACTCACACATGCGAGAGTGTGCCGAGCATTAGCGAGACACAGTTGTCCTTGGATAACAGCAGGCATTCTACCGCGGGGCTGCGTTTCTCGCACTGAACTCGAGCTTTTAAAATGGCTCCTCATCCTGTGGGAGCAGATGCTTGTAGTCCCACTCTGCACCAAGGCGATCTGATTCCCACAGAATTCAGGTTAGTTATCAAATTGTGTGACGGCCTATGGCGTGTTTGCATTCACAATTCAAATGGTTGAATAACCTTCTGGTGCAAAGTGACTAAAATTGTAGCTTTAACCCTTCAAACCCGTTTCTTTCAATAGAAAACAAGCAACATGACCTCAGTGCTTATTCGTGAGGAAAAATACTAGGAGTTGAAAATAATTCAACAACTATTTGCTGACTTGAAGGTCTGAAGGTTTGAGAAATATTTTCAAAAAAAATCTTTGTGGCTAAGGACGGTGTGTGGGTGTGACTTTCTAGCATGATATCTTGCGTTTGTGCGAGTTGTCATTATCAGGGTCAAGAAACAATAGCGTCATAATTTGACAAGTAAAACATTAAATATGACCAAAAATAAATATTTAGGTTATGTAATATTTTACAAGCGTAAAATCAGAAGCTCAGCCCGTTGCCTGGGACTTTTTATTTAATTATACTTTAGTGTTGGTCTCATAAATAACCTTATCCTTTTTTTTTAATATTCCAACTCAATTCTCATACAATTAAAATTCTGACTCATTTTTTTCTCAGCTCATATTATTTTTCTTCTCCATGGCAGCACTACTCTGTTACAAGTATGTTGTCTTGACCACAAAAAGCAGATTTCTTTTTTTGCAGTAAGTGTGTTTAGACAGCTTTTAGCCAATTAGATAACATGTTGATATAGATGCAGAGGAAGAAAATAAAAAGTATATGTGTGGGAGAATGCTGCAGGTTACCCTGACAACTGTGAATAAGTGGACAAGCCAAATCTAAATCTTCGCTTCCACCTGCAGGTAAAATACAACTTCTAGTAAGAGGGAAAAAAATCCCCTCACAAAATAACATTTAGAAATAAAGACATCTCTGCAGTCATCGATTTTTTCTGCTAGGAAGGTGGAACCGCCTGCAGCGGCCTGGATCCGTCTGTGCCACGTGGTCGGATGTCACTGGGTTAGACAAAGGCCGTTTACATTATTATCATTAAACACATTCGTTTAATTTAAGAGTCGTTTATAGAAAGCACCTGAGGTAATGTTCTCTTCCCGGCTCTTCGGCAACACCGAAGACTGGCGAGTCAATGACAAAATTGCTTGTGTGGGAGTGATTCAGCATTGTACTTTGACAAATGCAAAAAAACAAAAAAAAACAAAAAACCCTCTCCTCTATTTCTCAGCTAGGTTGCAAAATATTTACGCTGAGGATGGTACACTCAGAGAGCAGCTCTCATAAATTTAAGTCATTCAGTCGGTGCGTTTCTCCCACTCATGTTTTGAAATGTATTATTTCACTCGACTAATAGGATGATATTCATTTAAAAGAGTCATGAGTCATATCTGAGTTATATTCAGGGCAGATGTCCCAGTGGCTGCTGCACATTTCCCCCTAAGAATCCTAAACTGTTGATGTCAGTTTATCAAGGGCTCATTACAATCATGTCTTATATCCTCTTTGAGCTGAGTTGTCCTGGAAACATCAACACTTTTTTTGTAATTGCAATAAAGACACCTGCAGCCACATGATCAGACATGATTTGCATTGGATGTCTAATTTAGAACCTGCTTGGGGGCTGGATGAGAACTAATTGGCTGATTTGCATAAACCAACATGATTTTTTTTTTTTTTTTTTTGCATAAGGCTGTGAGATTGATCATAACTATGGGACACTCCTCTTACACCAAAGGCATCATAAGATCATTAAATACAAACTCAGATGGCAAAGTATTTCTGTCCACCTAACACCTCTGCTGGATTTCCCCCTTAATTTCGTGAAAATGCTACAACCGCTTATCTTGTGAAGTCTAGCATCACAACAATTCCCAGTATGAGCCACAGGTGCTGCGTACAATTTGCATTTATATGCTAGTCTGAATCTTGTTGATCCTGGTAACAGTTTAATCCTATTTCATTTTTTAAGGAAACCTTTTAAGAGAAAACAAGTAAACCTGAGGTTTCTACTTCACACCTGTGAGACCTGTAAAGTCTCTGATGGGCTGTGATACATCACGTTCTATGAAGCTTTGCCATCAACCACTGTGGATACAAATGGGAGGTAAAACGTCTGCCTGCCTGAAGTGGAGGGTTGTTGCAAATATACAGTGAGAGATCTCCTCAGGCGTGGGGCCTTTAGCCTCGTCCTTCTTTGTGAAAGCAAACCCCTTGTGGTCTTTACAAAGAGCAGATGCACCCGGGCGTGAAAGCTCTCTCTCTCTCTCTCTCTCCCTCTCTCCTGTCTGTTAGCCCAGTGAGAAGGAGGAAGCTACGAGAGTGAGAGGGATCCTCTGGGTCCCCATGAGCTTGAATCCAGCAGAGAATTACTAATAGGATTGGTTCTGCCAGGTCAGTATCAGTGAACCATAGAAGAAGACTGAGACAGACAAAGACTCCTGCGCTCCACTGAGGGATGGGGTCAGCGACTTTTCACTTCAGTCGATCTATAAAACCTTTTCAAGCGAACAAGACATTAACTGTCATGACTGCTTATATGAATGCATTTTCAGGTAAAGGCAATCAAAGCTAACACCTGAGGCAGGGTAATATCTCAGGTTGTACATATTCATTACTTGATTTAATGGCCATTGAACATGCACCCTGAATCTCTCATCGCACCACAGCTCAGGTTCCGAAGGCTCTTAGGGATGGAGAATGCATGTCAGGCTTGTATTAAAAATAAATCTGATATGCATTGTTTATTTAATACACTCAGCACACACTGTCTGCAGGACCTTTTTTCTCTGATTGTATAACCAGCTTCCTTTTAATGTGAAGGCATTCAGTGCAGAAAATTAAATAAAGTTACAATGTATTCTGGTTTCAATGAGTGCGGCTTCATGACATCAAACGAAAAGCATTTATTTTCAGTCCTTATGCTTGAAATGTTTGTCAAGCATGCCAACCAGGTCCCGTACTAGTTTTCTGTTTTCTGTACTGCCCTAATCTGGGAACTCCTGTTGAAAACTTTAATGAAAACATTGTCCAGAGCTCCATTTCATGGCTGACTGTGTTTTCCTGCCAGAGGGCAGAAGCAATGCACCGACTCTGGTACAGTTTTTTTCTTCTCAAAGAGACGATCTCCTGGGAGGTTTTCTGTTACTGACTGCAGTCGATATGAGGCTGGCAGAGCCGGCATTACCATACGCCATCATCATCATCCACAAAGACCCCTGACAGTTCTCAGAGAAGTTACATTAACAGTATTTACAAGTACAGTACCATGGAAAATATGTTGTAGTACTTGAGTCTGGTCTCTGAGGTAATTTGGAGCGCTTTGAATTTTTTATATTGTTTCTCTCTCATCCACGCTGTCTGTTACTCACAGTCGAGCCAAGGAGGAAAACAACAATTGAGAACAAACAAATACAAAGAGGTAACTTTTTACTCTAGGGTGTGATCAATATCCTGTTGTTAAAATTGGTTATCAGAGTGCAACACAAATTTCAACAAGGCAAAAAAAAGTACTGTTATTGACAAAGACCTAGCTGAGCAGCTCAGAGCAGTGCTGAATATTAACCCACAGCTTTGGGTGAACTCATATTATTGACCATCAGCCAGTCATCTTGAACTGCATTTTCCCCATTTCCGATTTTAGTCCCTCCAGCTGTCCACCTCTGTGTCTTGTTGCCTTGATTTGTCTCGGCGTGTCCTCTAATTGAACCCAGCTCGCTCAGATGTGGCTGCATTAAGCAGCTGATCCACTTTAAAGACCCGATCTTTGGTAAAAGACCAGCAGAAAGCCAAGGGGTTGACCCAGCAGAGTAAGCAATACGCAATTAGCATCAAACAATAACATCCGGTCCATATCCAGGGAAAAGGAACGCACGTTTTACAGCTTCAATCGCAAACGAAGCTGTGACAGAGGGTCAGGCCAAAGCTAGTCACCACGCTTACGAGACGACTCCTTCTGTGCACATCACGCCCCTGTCATCTCTTTGCTGATGTGACATTATCACTTTGCAGCCTGATCCTCGTCGGCGTCTGGCAGCGCAGTTTCCCCCACCGTGTTTATTTGGGATCAGGTTTGCAAATCAAAGCTGTGAGGGTGGATGAGCTGTCTGCTGTCACCCAGGAGCCCCGCCGTGCTATAAATGTTACCGTTGCCAGATAAATAAAACAAGGATAATATGAGCACCTCGCTGAAAATGTGGCCTGATCTCAGGCCATAAAGTCTGGCAGGCTCTGAAGGAGCATTCCGACCAAATACAAGTTAATCCAAGCAGTGGGAAAGTGCTTCTTCAATAGTGCTTTAAGGACAAAAGGTCTGAAGGTTGCCAAGCTTATTAGACTGCAACAGCCTTCAGTTGCTTAGTGACCATACCCTATACAAAGGATGCAGACAGGCAAAAATGTATATGCTGAATTTTCTTTTTATTTAAAAGGAACTTCTTGACCTCAATTTTTTTTTTTTTTACCCATGTACACACTTTCTTTTCTAGCAGGATCAGGACGCTGTGTTCTAGAAAAAGTGGAATATAGGATACACTCCGCAGCCTGCATCAAACAGCAGGCTAACAAATCAGCCGGTAAGTGGTGAACAGAGGGGAAATTAGTATTTATATGAGGCTAATGATGTCCAGCTTTGTTATGTCAACTAACATATCAGTGGGGAAAAAAAAATTGGAAAGGCTAAAATTCAAACAATTTAGATGAGGAACTGCAAGTCAATTTGATAACGATTTCCAGTACCTGCACTGATGAGCTCAGACGTACAATGCTGATGGTTCTGAAAATTAGAAACTGATGCTGATTCCAGAAACACGAGTCAACCCTGATCAGCTGACAGAGGTGGTGGTGGGGGGGGGCAAAGAGTCGAGACACACAAATCAGCTTCAAAGACTGATTTATTAATTATCGTTTAATGCTTGAGCCTCTGGTTTGTGCAAATGGTGTCAGATTAAAGAACTTTCAGGGAATCCATTGTCCTTGGAATTGGAAGCACTCAATCTTTTAGAGTGGATGGATAAGCATTAATTATTCAGCATTCAGCCCAAACTAATGGGACATCCGTTACAGCACACAGACCTCATGGACCCCGCCTGGTGGTCGACAGGAAGCAGAGGACAGGAGGCCGTCACATGTATGAATGCGTGTACGTGTCTTCCCATTATAATCCAGCATGTTTCTCCTGCTGAGATGGGCATCAGAGAGCAGCTCCACCTGGCTCCTTCTCTTCGATTGGTTCCAGTTTCGGCGGCTCTCCGCTCACGGTGACTTCAGTCTCTGTTTGCAAATTGAGCTGTGCATCTCTTCCAGTTTGGCTGACATTATTAAGTCACGTGCAGTTTTGCGAAAACCACCCACCATTATGAGGTGACTGTGACGCCGGAAAAAAACAAAAAACACTCTCCTCGCATTTCTAGAGCACACACACAAAACATTTTAACACCTAACACGCTCCGATGACTAACCGTTGTGCTGTTACTTTTTTCAGACGTGCACCGGCGAGCCCCGCCAGGTTGTTGTGGAGAGACGGTGGGAGGGAGCGGGTTAATAAGTGCATCGCTCTCGTCAGATGCTCTGTTGAATCAACACCTGCAGAGACCTTCAACGGGACAAAGAGGAGCGCTTCCATCGTGGAAAGTTAGACATGCACGTTTTGTCTCATGCTTCAAAATGCTTCATTCATCATCAAATGCACGTCATGCCAACTGGTGCTCACAGTTGCTGCATTTCCAAAAAAGAAACCTATTTGGTTTTTTTCCATCAACACAGAACCATGATTACCCACAGTTCTCCTACATCACTGAGACTATTGTGCAACTTTAGAACAGAGTGAAAAAGGCCACGCAAAGAGAAAGACATCCGTCATCAAGACCCAGTTTAATGTCTCAGAGCAACACCGTCATCACGTATGCCAAATCTGGGAACTTTAATCTACTGTGTAATAATTTAAAAGTCCCTTTGCAAGAGAGAGAGAGAGAGCATGTTCTTCATTTCAGTGTGTGTGTGTGTGTGGGAGTGGCAGAGTGAGACCAAGAGACAGGCAGAGCAAGGCCTGATGAGATGCTGTATATAGCAAGCAACTGCAAGGCAAGAGGTCCAATCATGCATACTGAACACGTCTCCTTCATTATCTATCCAACAGCCTCTCTGGGTGCACACGACGACACCTTCCTGCACTGTCAGCCTTCATCGTGGGGGTGGATGCTAGCTGCATCATCATATGACTTAATATCCGTCATAATCTATACCACTAATCCACAAAATACAATCCTGACAGAGTGGTATCATGTTCCATTCACAAAAAGTGCAGCACATATATTTATATTCAGCAGTTTCTATTATCTGGTGGGATTTTCTGGGGTAATGTCTTTTTTCTTTACGATTTATTGAACAAAGGAACTGAGGCGTTGAGCAGCAACTTCTGGAACTTCTTTTCTTCTATGTCTGTGCAACAGGTCAAGAGACATGAGGACAGGACTGAAGACAGAATATATTAAAAATGTGTCTGAATATACAAGTACAGCAGATCAAAGTTGAATCTGAATGTCAGTTGCGATGGAGGTTTACGACACATCTTTTCTTCCGCTTTAGTTTGACTTACTTGTTTTTAGTAATGCTGCTGTATTTGGAAATTAGTATTCCTGGAGTGCACTGCATTTAGCAAAACAGAATCAACCTGTTTCCTGGGGCCTGATGCATAAAACTAGATTAATGAATATAACTGTGCATGCACCAAGCACACATGCGTAGTGTGTGCATTCGTTTAGTCAGCTTTACTACCAACTTCCCCTCACACATGCTCAGATGTACGTTCTTCTAAATTTGAGAAACTAACCACAGAGGTCATAGTTCACTTCCAAGCCAAATGGCAGACACCACACTGCACAACAGCCCAGAGGTCGGCACGACATAGAATAAAGATGCATCACAGTGAAGATTGCTGAACATTCAATACGCCACCAGATGTTGAAACACAGTCATGCCGCATTAAATTGCTCGTGTCACTTAATTACCACGGCAGCAGCCTCATACACTCCTGCTTTACACAGCGATGATGATTGGCAGGATAGATTACTGTGACTGGCAGCAGCTACAACTACGCCCAGTGGCACGCCGTCACCGATAACTTTCAGGCAAACCGCTCGCCAAGCTCTTCCACCCGGCGTCGGGTTGACACAGACTCAAGACTTTACTTTCCTCAGCGTGGCTCTGCCGCCTATTTGCATAAATCTGCCACATTTCCTGGCCTTGCGCGATGTCTGACAGCGCGGGGTGAGTCAGCAGTGCTCTCCGATGAGCCGGGCAGGCCCTCGTGCACCTGTAGCCCCAGTTCAACAGGAACAGAAAAAAAAAGTGAGAGTGCTAGCGCGCATCTCCGTGTATCACCTCTGACAGCTGTAAGAAAGCAGTTAAAGAGACATGCACGCAAGGATCGGTTGTGTTAGTGATGTTCCAACCCCCTTCTTTTCTTTTTTTTTTTTGCATCACTGCTTCAAGACTAACAAGCTGGCACACAAGGGGTTACTGGGCAATAAGGGTTCATGGTCGAGCAGGTTTTTGAAATCAATCAGCTTCACGGACGGGACAGATCTGAATGAAAACAGGCCGTGGTGATGAGCGATGATGTTGCCATGACAACAGGCAGGCTGAGCGTGCAGCCTGGCTTTGGTATCTTCAGGCGTGCGGCAGGCGGCACCCAGACGGTTTGGGTTTTTAACCTCTTAAGTGGCAGAAAGCAAGCTGCAGTCTCAGATGGGATCATGGGAGGAAGGGGGGGTGGGGGGGGGGGGGGGGGGGGGGGGGGGGGGGGGGGGGGGGGGGGGGGGGGGGGGGGGGGGGGGGGGTTATAAAGTTGGGCATCAGTCAGAACCTCTGCCTCAGAGCACAGACATGGGAAATGAAAAAAGGTGGTGGGTGTTATTTCTTCTCTTCTTTTTATTACCATCCCATCCAGCAATGGCCGACTACAGAGACATGAGAGGGACAAACAAACAGATTAACACAGTAGAACACCCTCTCTCTCTCTGTCTCACACACACACACACACACACACACACACACACACACACACACACACACACACACACACACACCCTTTTCACATTTCAGAAACATAATCACAAACATAAGAAAATCAAAACAGACGTCCTCACTCGTTCTATTTCACTCAGACAAACAAACCCACCATTAGCTACTGTTAAAACACTCTGCATGCAGATTTAAGAGGAGGCAGCATTGAGAGAGAGAGAGAGAGAGAGACGGGAGAGAACAGGATGGCTACAACAATAGAAATAGCGTGGGGAGCCCGGAGAAACACGCCTGCTAACGCTGGCTGCTGGCACACGAACACTCGTGGATGAGACGGTTAAAGGTACAGATCAGACATTAGGGTGTGTGTGTGGGGGGGAGGGGGGGGGGACAGTTGGGCCGACACTGAGTAATGATCTGATGTCAATTACTCTACTCTGTTCAGGAGGCTCCTGTGTGGAGAACAGTCAAATGAGTTGTCATTTCATTACTGTGAACACATGAGACCAGGATGGAGAGGAGTGGTGCTCTGGCACGGGTCTCACTCCACGTTTCCCACAGGAAATCTTTACTTCTCCAACTTTAAGTGCCCTGTGCTTTAAGCTACCAAAAGCAGGCTGCACTTTGAAATCATGCAAGAGAGGGGTCCCACCGCCTCCGTGCTACACCTGACTGAAGCCTCTGGTCCAGTGAGAGGACAGGTGTGCGCAGACAGGCAGTGGATCTGTTCGTGTTTATCCCAGCCCTGTGAACACATGAGACCAGGATGGAGAGGAGTGGTGCTCTGGCACTGGTCTCACTCCACGTTTCCCACAGGAAATCTTTACTTCTCCAACTTTAAGTGCCCTGTGCTTTAAGCTACCAAAAGCAGGCTGCACTTTGAAATCATGCAAGAGAGGGGTCCCACCGCCTCCGTGCTACACCTGACTGAAGCCTCTGGTCCAGTGAGAGGACAGGTGTGCGCAGACAGGCAGTGGATCTGTTCGTGTTTATCCCAGCCCTGCGGGAGCTCCACACACTGACACACTTTTCAGGAAGATTAGCTTATTGATTTAATGAGGTTTACAGGCAGTGACGCTTTGCACATCTTAACCATTTCATGGAAGGTGATCATCAAAAAGCTGAAACTGATTTTACAGCCTCAGAGTAGTTGGCCTACTTTATGTTCGACTAAAACAACTGATTGGGCCCGTGTTGTAGCAATCAATGATTCAGAGCCTTTCTGTCAATGCAGATTGATTGCCATGTTATGATCAGCATCTAGAGGGCTCGTATGATCCCTCCAGCCATCTTTGTTTTTTATTTACCACTATGGGATAATGTGATTTCTGCAGTTAAAGAGCACTTAACAGCTAATGCCGTCAGCCCCCGTGATGTCAGGGTCAAGGGTGAGCAAGAGGCCGACACGATGAAATCACACCTTTCATTTCCATGGAGGATCATTTCACATTCCTCCCTTCTAAGGCCTCGAGGACACGCTTTTAGATGCACTCGTCTTTGTTTCCCTCACTTGGACTCATCTATGGGTTTGCTTTTTAAAAGGTTAATTATAAGCAAGTGGCCAAAGCGGAGAGATACATGTGGTGTATGTACCAATGTATTCAAACATTCAGCTCCATTATCTCTGCCAGGGCTGCACTAACTCATCACTGTTACAGCAGTACTTCATCCGCCATCAACAGCGCAGAGATAATACGGGACATGGTCATTGAGTTGCACATACTGATTTTAAAGGGGTAAGATCTTGATTTATTTTATTCAATAATAAATATTGGAGCTGTTCATCTCTGTTTACGATGAGCTGCACAAAACAAAAGACTTCTTATCATGTATTAATATTCCTTTTGCACACTGGGACAAATCACAGCCCTCATCCTCTCTGAGAGTTCCCCACAGCAGCAATGGTTCGCTCCTTCACCTAAATGCGTGCAGGCTTGAGGAGCACACTGCAAGGTATTCCATCTGTGTGCTTATTTAACACAGCGCGTTGCCAGGTAACACTGCTATGTATTGTAAAAAAAAAAGAAAAAAAGAAAAAGAACATTTAATCCAGGCCAAACTTTTTGGTCACGCCACCCTGCGTTTGTTTGCTGAAGCCGTCTGCTTGCCTCTCGGCAGCGGAGTCATGGGTGGGCGCTGAAAATAATTATTGGTCTGACCTTCAACTAAGTGTCCCTGTGTCCTTTTGGGCTCTAAATGCTTTCTTAGTGACATTAAATAATAAAAAAAAATCTGAGGGAATCAAAATCCGATAATTATATCCATATCAATGACACAAGTCAAATGTGAAATTCTAATTGGTTATTTTTGGAGTATGGGTCATGTTTCCATTACCACATTGTTTAGATGGCAAATAAAACACGAGCTAGACATTTCTCCCTCTTGTGCCCTGTTATTGAGTTCTCATCAGTCAGACCTGAAAGTAATCTCAAAATTTTGGCTCCAACATTTGAGGATGCATCCGCGGTGGTGATGACGCACTGCTTGTGACATAACGGAGGCATTCAGGAAGCTGTTTTCCCTTCATTTGGATTTACATCACTCCTATAAGACGTCAGCCAGGCGCTGAGGTAATGATTTCCCGTCCATAACCCAGAATTCACAGCCATCGTTAATGAGAGGCGGAATCAAACCCTGAGAGCAGAATCAGTCTGTAGCACTCTTTCATTTACATTATTCCAAAAACTTCCCATGAGCAGCTAGTATGGATTTCACATTTTTAACATCAGCTTTTGACAGACGCCACATGGAGCCGCAGCAATTTTAGAATAAAGCCCCACACGTTTCTTTGAGGTTCATTTAGACATTACGCGACACAGAGCTGAGAGGTAGATGACATTTCTAGAGCTCTAACCCAATAAATGGCCTCTGCAAGGGGAAAACTGCCGGAGGACGGATTGAGGATGCATGGCTGGAGTGAACTACATCAGACTGCAACAAATCTAGGCTATAGCTTCCTTTTTTTGGCTCAGGCCACACACCTACAGCATCCCTGCTATGAATATCCACCCTGACAGAGTTAACACGTTGCTTGCTTGGAGGAGAAAAGAAAACGGTGGAGAAATCGGCATCTGAAAAGGTTTAATGAGTTCTAACTCAAACTAAGTGATGTCACACCACTGCAGGACCTCACCTTGGACAAATGTTAACTCAGAACTGGACTTGTAATGACTTTGTCAACACTTCATGGAGGATCTGGGGTAAATGACCTGTTGAAATGTTGTGAACAGTGTGCGCTGTGCTGCGTCTCGTGGAGGAGGGAGGACGCGTGCACTGCGGGGTTACTGTGCTTGGGGTCGCCGAGCCCCAGACGCGGCGGTGTGCGCCCTTACCCTCGCCGCCCTGGAGGAGTAGGGGTCCTCGAATAGATTCCAGATCACCGGCTGCCACTTCCTCCACAGGCTGACGTTGCCGTCGGCGTCCACGTCCTCGATGCCGAGCCTCTTCCCTATGTCGTCGTCCTCGTCCCCGTTGTTGTCCACGTTGAGCTCGAACACGTCCAGCGCCTCCTCCGCGTCCCGGTGCTGCCGGTACGTCATCCAGCAGCAGGGCTCCACGTCCGTCTCATCGATGCCCCAGAAGGAGAGCTCCTCCTCGAACAGCGGTCCGCACACATCCGCCGGGCAGTGGAGCTTCCCGGTGCGGTAGTAGTTGAGCACGTAGGCGAACACGCCCGGATGGCGGTCGAAGAAGTACTCGTTGGTGCGCGCGTTGTACTCGATGAAGCCGGGGACTTGTTGCAGCTGGTCCAGCACGGAGTCGATGTCCGAGTCGGAGGCGAGCAGCGCCAGTCGCGTGCCCGGCAGGGTCTTCAGGGTGGTCTTGTAGGTCTCGTGCCTGGTGCCGCCGACGTTGAGGATTATCCTCTCGGTGTCGTCAAACTTGCCCATCGCTCTGGTTCAGACATGACGCGATGCAAAGCGGGGGAAGTTGGCGAGTGCGGTCCGGAGGAAGCGGCGAGCGACGCGCGCGCACGCACCCACAGCCCCGTTCAGAGGAGCTCCGGGATTCTGGCCGCGGTGCGCAGCATCCTCCGCTCCGCTCATCCGCAGCTTTCTCGGCTCTGCCGCGCCGCGAGGACGGTCAGGGTTGCCATCGCGTTGTGTGGGGGGTGGGGGTGTTGGGGGTGTCGTCGGTTGCCGTGCCACTCTCCGCGCACAGTGCTGAATGATCTTCAACCGGTGGCTCCGCGCAGACTGCGCTGCTGTGGATGCTGCCGTTGCGCGCCTCCTGCGTCCCTGCCCCTCTCTCCAAGACGCACGACCGCTCGTCAGCGTCGCCCTCGTTGCTCACACTAAGCAACAACCACTGACAAATACTCAAAGGAAGCCAATGTCTGCCTTGCGCATTACTAGCCAGAACAGGCGGTGCACTGCGCGCAACTTCATCCAGTTTATTATGATGATTGCGCAGCTGGATGGAACATTGACTGCAACCATCGGTTTGACGTAGCTCCAAGCATCATTCGTCTGTTTTCATTCCTGTTGTACTGGAAGAAGTCTATTCAGTCCTCTGTACTAATTCCACATTTACAACATAAGCCATATTAAATAAAAGTCATGCAAAACGTTACTTACGTAAAAGTAAGCAAGCACTGTCGCAAATGTCAGTTGAAATAACTACAAGTTATTTGTAAAACGTTTGCAATACTATCCAAGTTTTTGGATTAATATATGAATAAACTGCTGCACTACTACGGGTTATACTGTTGGTAGTTTAACATGTTGTTGTTCACAGAGTTATAGTGTTTTGCTCTTATCTTCGGGCTTTCACATGTGAAAAAGAAGAGGGTTGCTTTTATCCTCAGCATCAGAATGAGGTAACAGTACAAACAAGAACTTTAATGTCCTCGTTATTCATGTGCAGTAACGAGAATGACTAAAACGGAGGATTCATTTCACTGACTCATACAGTAGAAGCTTTTATAGGAAGTGCTGCATAAACGAGACACACAAATTCTCTCTGGGTCTCTGCCTCAACACTGAAGTGACTTTTTAACCCAGCATCAGGCAGGAGTCCCTGAATGAGTCCATATAACCATGCGTAGTAAGTCAGTCAGGCTGTGCTCTGCCTGAACTAGTGCTCCATAAATAGAGACAGTAGTAGAGGTAATTATACTGGAGGCCAGAGTAGCAATAACAGTAAAGACAGGTAAGTGCCATAAAAATTGTTTAGTGACAGTTTAGTGGAATGCAGTTTCTAATAAACCTGCCAGAGGTGACTCTCTGAGCTATGGGCTCCCTTTGGCCCCCATTCTTTTCCCACACGTGGCGTGGTACGCTATTGGGCTATAAAGGGGCTGAACACCTGTTATCACTCTATGACAATGAATTTGTTTCATTCAAACAACTTGACTCATTTGAATAAGATTTCATCTCACTGGAGGGGACAGTCTAAGCTTCCCTCACCATATTAGTTTCTTTCTGAGCTCTGAGGTCTGCTCTGTTTACGTCTGCAGTAAACCATGCACTTGCAAGCACGCATGCCCACACATACACATTTATTTTGGGACTACACAATGTAAAACAGGCCCCTACCAGACATTACGGTACGAGAGATGCCCTCATCATTTGAGCCAGTAATGCACTTAAAAATCTACAGATTTATTCCTGCATCGAGAATAACATGGTACCCACTTCCATCCAATTTTGCGCCACCTCCTCCTTCTGACAAAATTCAAGAACACTAGCAGAGGCAGTAATAGTTCGGTAGTACCACAGCCATGCACTGAACTCTGGGTAATGTTCAGGTGAGCCAAACATACAGATGAAGATTAAACACAAGTGAATGGGCATCTCGTCCTCACCTGAACACTCAAGATTTAATTTGTGAACACATTCGACTGAGTGACTCCTGCTGCACTCTTCACACGTGGAGACATTTTCTGGAGTTCAAGTGAGAAACAACTAATAGTAGCATTTGCTGTGTAAGACTAATAATAAAGGCAGTGGCATGTGTGGTTCAGTCATGCTCGGATAGCAGATGAGTCACTGATGCCAGATATTATTAGTTATTAGGCACAATATTAGAAGGGGCCACTGTAATAAGAGCACTGGGAAAAAAGAGAGGATGACTATGTAGGTACCACTGACATGAAGTTTTTATATATAGATGGCGCAGATTATACTTCTCTCCCCCTCCAGAATAAAGCTATTTGTATCAATGGTGCACATCAGTGACAAACGGGTTTCATTCCATCTCTGCACTCTGAATCTGAATAGGTTTGTAGATAAGAGGGGAGCAGCAGCTGTGGAGCAGAAGGCCTGTCAGCTGTCAGTCTGTGCTCTACAGTGCACGAGGAGGAGAGAGTGACATCTTTGGGGAGTCGGAGCACAGCTCAATCAACGAGGAGACGCGGCAGCCAGCGCTCCTGTAATTACAGGCGTCATTATTCCCTGATGTAAGGCTGCTTTGTCAAACTGTAACCTCCGAGCAGTCTAATTACTTTTTAACATTCTTGTTCAAATCTGGTGAGGAAGGGGATGGTTTTTTTATTATTTATTTACCCCAACATCCCCGTTTTAGAAAATCCACCTCAAATAAAAGCCAGAGTAAAGAGTTAACACCATACACTACAACCTACTGATATGAATGCAGTAGACACAGGAGCTCATGTGTATTATATCAATTTCCATTGCAGACAAACCAGATGTTCGTGGTGTTAATGGTCTTAATGGTTATTCTCACAGATCTCCAGCTAGGGTCACTTTAGGTTCTGAACTTTTTGAAAAAAATCCACTGTGATAACATTACTCATTCTCCACACACTGCTGCTTCAATTTAAAAGGAACAAGCTGGTGGGTTCAGAATACTGGGATGCTAAATCCCTTTAATGCCTTACTAATGAGGCTATTCATCACAGAAGATGAAGTATTAGGGGCTATAGCGGGTCAAGATGGTCCATAAACAGCCATCTGAACAATATGGGAAGAAAATAGCATCCAAAGTCCGCCCCTCCCCTTCTCCCTCCCTGCAATCTTGACTAAAAATAGAGCAGCCAGATCTGCTGATCTTTATCAGCAGCTCCATAGGAAAAAAAGGAAGCCTATTTGGAAGCCAAGGTCCTTGGCTGGTCCATTTTCCTTAAGTAGAACCACAGAAGCAGTCCCAGGGGGACCGAAGGCTAGACAGGCAGCCTTGGCTGATTTCACTGCAGCTTCATAACAACATCAATCACAAATGCAAGAATGGGGAATGATGCAATTACGCTCAGTGCTTCTGTGTCGGAGACTTTGTGAAGAGAAGAGTTGGCCGGGTCTAGTGTCTTATTTCAAACTACATCACACCCAGGCCACAGGATGGGCCATGTTCCTGAAAGGGGCGATCAAAGGAGCCTGACACAGCAGTGATGGCTGAAAAGACAAGTGTTTCTCATCATTTGCAAACATCTCTGTTTCAGTCTTCCAGTTTTAAATGGGGCACCTGAGCTTCCAAACTTCTCCAAGCTCTAAAACTTAAGACTGGATGGAACAAAAAGTTGGCAGTATGGATGTAGCCTTGGTCATCATATAAAGACACCAAGTTTATGATTGTATCACAGTCGCGTCTTAGAGTCGGTAACCGGGGAATATTAATACTATTGAATGGTATTCCATGCACTGAACTGCAGAGCAGTGCCCTTGGCAAACAAAGACATAGACATTTCTGCCTTTTGCAGTCTGAACTTTGTGCACTGTGCTGCACACACTGTCTGCAGGGCTTTTATCTGATGGAGGACAATACGTCTGCCTCGCTCCCAAAGGTCTGACAACACAATCCCGCTGACTTTAAAGACATCCATGGACCGAGAGGACAGGGCTTTGTCCAAAGCCAAAATAGAAAACTCTGCTTTTTCAAAAGTCAATTCAAATCAAGTCAAAAAAAATGTATGCAGGTTGAGATCTTTTTCTCTAACAGCGAGAAGGAAAAGTGGCATGACAGGGAGGTCCCGGGTTGCTCAGTGTACCAACATGAGGAAATTCAGGAAATAGAAAAATAGTTTAAATAGAAAATAGGTTCGAAAATCTTGTCATTACATTACATTAGTGTAGTATGGATAGTATGGATTAAAAGCATACAAAAATAGACTCTTGCTGCCTGGTAGATTGCCACAACATTTCAACACCATGCTACGATTTCATAATGCATTTGATTCCTAAATATTAATTTTTCCAATATTTTTTAACCTTTTACCAGCAGAATATTTATTTGAAACAATGGCTATGCAATATAGAAAATATCTTATCATCTGAATCTTTCTCATATCAGTCAACATCAATAAATTATTTTAAAAAGCTACTCAATTAATAATAATGTTCTTGGAGAAATGTTGCTTCTTGTGCAACAATGAAGCTAAAACACTACTGTCTGCAGGTGTTTCTGTGTTTTACCCCCCCCAAAAAATGTTATAGATTGGTTGGAATGGTTTGGTAACATGTGGGTCTGGGGGTGTATGATGGATGACAGAAGCCCACCACACCAGCAGGTACTGCAGCAATGTCATCAGACTGATTAAGGAGCATGAACACAGAAAAGGCTCTGCTAAGCGTGAGCCAAACATTTGAGTCCATCCACAAGTACAAACACTTTCCATTCCCCTGAGGATGTTTTCAGTACGATCAGACGGCCAGTGCCGCACTGAAGGGAGCGGTGGAAGGGATTAAGAAGGCAACCGAGGAGTACAACAAAAAACAAATTACACAGCCAACCACAGACGCATGGATGGAATTAGGCAGAAATCTCGGTGGAAGAAAACTGAGCTGATTAAATGTTCAGAGAGTCGAGCTAATTTGCGATGAATCCCAGACCTTTCTCCTGTGCTGCATGAGGGGAAGTAATTCACAAAGTCTGTATGTCTAATTAGAAGTTATGACGGGGGGGGGGGGGGGGGCCGTGGGGGGGGGGGGGGGGGGGGGGGGGGGGGGGGGGGGGTTCACCAGGAGATAGTTTGAAAAAGTCTTCAAAATACTCTTTATGCTTTGTTGGAATTAATGAGGGCGGCAGCATGTTACAGTTTGATGTGTCTCGCTCATTGATGTTCGGTCCTCAGTGATTCTCTGTCTGACTTAAATTCATCTATACTGTAGTTTTTTTCCCCCACATAGAATAAATTAATAACGATGATTACTTTGGCTGACATATGCTACAGGAACAACATTCTTGAGCCACATTTGAACTTACTTCGTTTGCTGGACCTGTGGCGCCATCTGCAGGTAGTGACGGGCGCTTCAGCGTCGACTGGAGCTGGAATCCACCTCAGACTCTGACCCTGCAGATGCAAGCAACGGGATTGAATGATTCCAAATAAACAATAATGGTTCGATTGAATACATTTTTAACTATAGGATAATATCAGAAACCTATTGAGTTTTATAGAATCCACTGACCGACCTGCAAAGCAGTGTGACTAACTCTTCTGTGATCATATTGCTTGCCTCAGCCTTTACACGTCAGAAATTATGCAAGAGAATAACTATTAGACCATTATTAAAATACTCACATGTAGAACCTGACAGGGTGACGTAACCACACACGAATGTTGTTATCGCAGTTTATTTATGGGAAAAAACACTGTCATTGTTCTATTTTACAGAAGGAACCCATTGAGATACTCAAGCTTGTGCCAGAGAGACCTTAGCCCCATATAAAATTCAATTTATCTCACCTGTAAAACGCAATTTAAACAATTCAAATAAATGAATGAACATGGGGAATGTTGCCTGTATTGCAATTAACAGAACAGGTGTGTGTGTGTGTGTGTGTGTGTGTGTGTGTGTGTGTGTGTGTGTGTGTGTGTGACAGTGCCCAGGAAGCTGATTGTCAACGCGAGGCCATGTCACAGTTCTCATGAACACACCGCGAAGAAAAGAGAACTTACCTGAGGTTTCCTCTCACTGCATTACTCTGACGGCGTCATGTTTGGCGAGGCAGGCACCTCAACAACAAACAAACAAACAAAGTTACTCACAGACTAACAGGTGTTTCCAAACACGGGGGGCTCAATGGAAAACTAATACACAAACTTACATTTATCGTGTGGCTACAACAGCTCTGCGTGTACGTGTGCACGGTATTGAAAAGCTAACCTGTTAGCTACATGGCTTAGCTTCGCCCAGTAATCGATCATGGTGTGTTGAGTTCACTGACCCCTCGCGGTTTCGAGCGCCCCATGGTCTGCTGCTGGAATCTCTGTAGGAGATTGAGATTTACGGTGGGTTTCGATGCCTTCAACGAGCACACGCTTCACATTAATATTAATACTTGCAACTGTCAGAAAATCAATGCCCAGGTTATATTATAGATGACATGGATGCTGGCGTCATAGGAATTTCCTCATGACCTGAACGCAGCCTGTTTCATCACCTGAGCAGGTTTCTGACAAAAAAATAAAAGTACAAATAAACAGAAAAGATAAGGCAAGACAAGCTGAGGTTATACTTACCATACTCCCTTAGTGTGTGCATGTGACAGACATTTTTATTTGGATTACACAAAAAACTGTGTCACATGAAGAAAACTTCTTACTTCTTGTTTTATTTTCTACTAAGACAAGCTGAGATTATTCGCTCACCCAACTCGGACAGGAAACGTACAATATTCAACACAGAAAGGTAACTTTGGTTAAAGGGAAACAAATGATAGATGTCCAAAATAATTTAAGGCAAATATTTTTGGGATCATGTGGTGATCATTTCTGTAGCATGGGTTGAATATTTCATCTATAATAAGGCAATAATTCTAGTTTATAGGGGAATGTCATTGGGCAAAAACTATTGGGATTATTCTATTTTATAACCACATTTTACTGCACCAGCATTAAGGCTGCTATCATCAACTGTAGAGTCAAATAAAAAGGCATCAGGGCCTCTTTGTAACTAGGGCATATGATGTCAAAACTATCCATGACTTGCCAGGACCTAGAACGATGACACTACGTTGATGTTAACAGCCTCATCAAGATCAAATGTCCTATGGACTTAAAACAACAAATTCAAAGGAATGAAAAGACTATGCTAATGAAACATAATGCATGTGACATCTGAGGAAGAAGAAATGTTGCCTTCATGTTTGTTGGCTGATCACGTGATTGTCATCTTTTTGGATGAATAAATAAAAATATCATGCAGTTACATTATTCAGACAAAAACAGTGATAGAAATTAAAACATGCGCAGATTCGATTGGACACATCGACAACATGGCACAAGCCCGAGTTCACACGCCCCAAAAAACAAACATTACATCACTGTTACTTTGCTTGGGATGAAAACAATGGAGTACACCCAAAATAATTTAAAAGAATATATTTTCATGTTAAGACTTTTATGCATTTCGTCATTAGTCCAATAGCAACCTGTGGGCGGCAGCGCATGATGGAGAAGCAACTATAAAACTATCAAAACAGTCAAGGTGCACAACAGCAGGGACCTGGACCTGAATGAAATGCTGGGAGGTGCATGCAGGAAGAAAGGAACTATGAAGGCAAAGCAGCGTCAACACAACATGGTTTCAGCATGGATAAGAGATGGTTTAAAATGTTCGGCTGTTTCTGACAGGTAAAAACTTGAATCAATGACAGTGCTGGTAAAAACTAATTTGAAAGAGTTAAAATGTGATAATATTATAAAATGTAACAGGAGAGTACAGGACAGAGTGGGCTCTATTTTCATGTCAGAGAGGAAAACAACAAGCAATAGTAAAAGTAGCTATGTTGACATTTGCCCCATTGTTAGACACACTGTGATATTTCCAGCTCTTCTAGATGTTTGTGCCCGGTGCAGCTAACACGGTGCAGTCCCATAACGAGGCATCACAAGGCAAAATGTCGTTTTTTTTCCCCTAAGGGATAAAAACTATTTCTCCACACATGAACTGGCATTTCTAGATTCAGCAGTAGCTTTGATATCTCAGAGCAGATGTTTCCAAAGTTTCAAAGTCTCCGTGGGCAACTGCGTCCCCAAAGTAGCGGAGCCCGTCTGAGCCTCATTACCGCGAAAAGATGGAAACAGCAGCATGAGGATGGGAAGGCTCTGCAGCAGGTGATTAAAACTAAACTCAACCATCGCAACTAACTCAGATTATAGAGCAGGATTACATGGAAAAACGAATGGACTGATTATCACAAACCTCTGTGGAGGATGTGGTGCGAGTCATGGTTGGTTCAACTCCACATCAGGGGACGCACCCAGGATTTTCTTTATAACTTTTATAATGTTAATGATTTCTGAAAGAATAAATCACGGATCTCGGGTAAAAGAAAAAACAAGTACATTTTGGGGGCTTTTATCTAAGAGTGTGCGATATTTGGTGCAGCCTATGGCTGATTATTAACCATGATATTGTAGCACACTGTAGGTATACAAGCAAGAATAGCACGTGCACTTGTATATACCTCTATAGTTCCTGTCTTTGTGTCCATAACAGGAAAATACAGCCCAATGTCAATGATAGAGTACATGAGGTTAATGTTTCTATTTAATGTGTCTGTGATAATTCAGTACACAGCATTTTGGAAGCCTTTCAGATAATAAATATTCAGAGTAACCTAACATGTCTATGCAGTGCAGGAGCCGTGCAGTCATTCAGGCCTGTTGCGTCGCCTGAGGCCGGATGAGGACGACACCTCCTCAGTGTTTGGCTCATAAGAGTCCTCTAATGAAGGCATGAGCTCATGGTCCTCCAGTCCGTCTTCCCGCTCCTCCTCCTCCTCCTCCTCTTCTTCTTCCTCCTCTTCTTCTGCCTCCACCTCCTCATCCTCTGACATGTCTGCTTTTTCTGCTTCCCCATCGGATTCCTCTGGTACAAGCTCCTTCATCTCTTCCCCCTCTGCTGCAGCTTCGTCTTTCTCTTCCGGGTTCTTCCGACAGTCTTCCGCCGAGATCCCTGCCGCTCCAGAGGCCCCACTCTTCACTAAAGAAGCGTGCGCTGCAGAGAAGTCCTTTGCCCCGAGGGACTCGATGAGCTGATCCAGGTTACGCTCACAGGAGGCCTCTGAAAGAGTCAACACATTACAGCTGAGTCTCAGTGACTGCTCCATTTCCAAAAGGCCCTGCAAATGCGACCACAAAAGACATCATTCCAGATGAGGAGCCCACCATTGACGTTCAGCGGTGGACACTCCATGCCTCTCTTCTTCATCAGGTAGCGGATGGTTTGTAGCTGTGACATGATCTCGTTTTTCTGCTCCTGGGCCACTGATTTCACACTGCACAGAAAAGTTAATACAAACACCTTATGACCATTAAGGCCTTTAACTGGAGGAGGAAGATATTATAAAGACAGGAAGCAGTGAAATATCACATGACTGATTACAACAGGGGAAGTGATGAAAAATGTTAGAACTGTGTTTTTCGTAAAGGGGCAAGTGACTTCACAGTATTTATGTTCCATGTCTGCTGACATGTAAATAACGCAGCCAAGTAAATAAGGATCAAATATCATGGAGGTGTGGCGCGGACACCTGCGGACAGAAGCACACTCACCAGTTAGTGAGCGGGTCCAGCTGCGTGAGGATGGAGTTGAGCATCCTCTCAGTCTGGGCGAGCCTTTGTTCCAGCTCGTTCAACTGGTTTTCTGCGTGAGCAAAGCAAACAAGAGCAGAAAGGTTCCTCAACCAAATACGTGTGGCCACGAAAAAAAAACAAACAAACTCGGACATGCAAATAAAAAATCTGAATAGATGCGATGCACACCTGCCTCCGCTGACTTTTTCGTCCCTTTTGCAAATTTGTCTCTTTGCGCCTGGTCGTCCGCAGACTTGATCTGTTTGTCGGGGGAAAACAGCGATTGATTGATGCACATTTGCGCACTATTGATCGGACTTGGTCTGTGGTGACGCTGGTTGCAGTTTCCTGTTTACTCAGAGTTCAGAGAAGAACCCTGAACTGGAGTCAGCTGGGGTGGCAGAGGGGTGACAAATACATGTATACCCCCCCCCCCCCCCCCCCCCCCCCCACCCCCCCCCCCCACCCCCCCACCCCATGGTGACCCGCAAGGTTAGTGGGTCAGAAAAAAACTTAAAATTTTCAGAAACTTTTACTGCAGAATTACTGAGAACATTCAAGACCAATCAGGCTGCTTTGGCTGCACTCATAATATTTTTATTTTTTTTTTTAAACTGACACAGATATTAGACCTAACTGTTGTTGATGAGTCCCACCTGCAGCTGCTACAGAGCCTTGTTATTTCAAAGTTTATCAATATTGCGTGGCTCAAAAACGCACTGAATTCAAAACTGCACTTTCTTGGGATCTCATTATGTGCATGTTACGGAATTGTGAATTACAATATAAGATGCTTTCTGTCATCAATGCTGTTTCTCACCTTCAGGAACTTGTAGGCTGCGAACACTCCCACCCCGATGGCGTACAGAGGCATCAGTGTGAAGACGTAGCCCTTGTTGTTGTTGCTGGACTTGAACTTGTCGGCCTTCAGCTCCTGCTCCATCAGCTTCTTCATCTGCTGCATGTTCTCCGCGGTCTGAGGAGCGCCGGGCCCGGTGATGGGCTGACCCCGGACTCCGCCTGGACCCGGCCCCGCTGCCAGGAAAGTAACACAAGTGAGGCAAAGTCAGAATTAGCTTCTGAAGTAGGTTTGTTTTGGTTTGCCAGTCTGGTTTTGGAGCTTCAACTGTTTGTTTTCACATTGCAGGCTCACGAGCAAGGTCCAAATGAGCGTTGATGGAGGCTCTTGGGTTCGACTGCCATGAACCGAAGAGCCACCATCTCACAGCCGAGCCCACAGCCTCTGCAGTCCCCTGATGGGACCTCTGCCCCATCGGTCAGTGCACCCTGCAGCGGATGCGACGAGCCCGGAGGAGCCGCTCCTCCTTACCTTTCTTGGAGTAGCGGGTGTCGAACCTCGTGTCTTTGCCCGCGGTCCCGCTGCCGACGCCGAACATCTTCGGCAGGACGACGAAGGTGAAGAGCACGGCGGTGAACGCCAGGGCGACTTGTTGTGATGTGGACACCACCATCCTGCACACGACGGCCCCCGCGCCGCACGCCGGAGAAGCGCTCACCGCGGCCCGCTGACGAGCTGGAGGCGGCGACGGTGGAGCAGGAGGGAGCAGGAGGCGGCAGGAGGCGGCGGGGGTGCAGTTAGGAGCAGAAACACTGGGGACGAGGCGCCATTAGAGGAGTAACAACACCGACGCTGCTGGTCGCCGAACAGCTGAGCTCCACTCTGCAGCCACAGGGAACACTTCCGGGAGGAAGACGCTTCACAATAAAAGCACTTAACATATTTGTTTTTAATAGTGCCGTTGTTTTAGCAGCTCATTATTGTCACATTTTGTGTTTTAAAACTATAATTACCTACACAAAAAGAGGGGCTGTGAGTTCAGGAGATATTTTGGCCAGTAGTTGCAAATTTTAAGAAAAAAAAAAAAACAAACAAGTTGAATATTTAATGACTCTTTCCAGAAGGCAAAGGAACTAACATGCAGGAGTGCGATGAATCCATGTGGTTTCAGTCAGTGCCCTCTAATGTTGGCTCTCAGGCTTGTGTGGGTTTGTTCACACCCATGACATTACTAATGTAGCACGAGTCCAATTGAATCGGAGCTTTCCTCATTTTCTAATATATATTATATAGCATGGAGGAATAAAAAAGGTTCTTCCCAGTTGAAAAGATGCTCAGATAAATCATTGTGGTACTGATGATCGTGGGGAAATAAATAAATTGAGGAAAATACATATCAAAGGCATTAATACTCACAAATCAATATCAGGTCAAACACGCTTCACAGGACCGCACTCAGTAAAGAAATTCTACACGTTTTATGCAGCACGTTGTTGGGTGTATTTATATCACGGCAAAAATGTGAGGGTCAGATGTCAGCAGCTGAAAGGTTTACCCCGTGTGTGTGTGTGTGGTCATCGCTCCTTTCCGCCTGGGGGCAGCTGACGTCACGGGGCTGCAGCACATCTCTACCGGTCCTGATGACGCGCCCCCTCGCCGGGTGCGGTGGCGCGCATCTGTGATCCAAGTGTCCAAGGGCTCTGGGCTGCAGTGGGCTGTGCCGATCGGGTGTCCGCACCAAGTTCGGTATCGGTATGGTGGTTCCGAGGGGAGCCCGGGGCCACCAGGTCGTCTGAGGAGGGGTGCATCGGCCCCCGTACCGCTCAGTGGTGGCATCGCGCCCGAGAACAGACGCTGCAACTCAGCGAGACCCAGACTCTTTATATTGGTGGAGATCGAGTTATATATGACACATCAACACACAATTGCTGTGCTTTTACTAGATTGACACGATAAAGGAGGTAGAATTGTTTGATGGTTCCACACTGCCTCCACCTGGAGGAGAGGAACACTCACCACAAACACTCAGGGTCGCGCTGCTCTCAGACAACCTGTGGAGGGGATGTATGCAAGAAGCCACATGTCCATCAGGGTGTCCCGCCCTCTCTTTACCTCATGCGAGAACATGGCAGCAAATTCAGTGTGGCGCAACGCTCGACCTCCCTTCATCTCAAATTGTGACCTGGGGGGTAACCAGCAGGGCTCCATCTGCAGGTGCCTAGGTCTGGAGGACACATACCACCTTAAACAAACACTGAAGTTGGTGAATAGATAGGCTGGTGTTTGCTGCATTACTAAAGGGCCTGAGGTGCATCGCAGTCTCTTTGAAATAAACGCTTGGTTAATAAGTATGACCCATGTCGTCATGCTTCCTCTCAGAGCATCTCTCGCATCCTCTTCCTCTTCACGGTGCGATTTCCTGTCGCAGTTTGCAAACTCAGTGCCTTCAGTGGGTTGATCTCCTGAAGCATGAGGAGCGCGGTGGGGCTGGTGCTGCTGCGGCTCTGGATTCTCCTGCAGCCGCGGGCGTCTGCAGAGTCGCTGCCAGGAACCGCAGACGGCGGGTTCGTCGATGAATGCGTGAGGGAGCACGACCGCGCGCGGTCGTCAGTCAGCCCACCTGCAAGCAACATGCGGCACATGGTAGGTGGATATCTCTAAACAAGTGGAATGAAAAAAGAAAAAAAAAAAGTATATGTATATTAATGGAGTTTTTTTTTCTGTAAATATAGTTAATATAAATTATCATTTGTGGTTAAATTGGAATTATATAACAAGTGCCACCCTTTAAAATTCCCCATGTCAACCCTATGAAATTTTCTAGATCCGCCCCAGTGCGGGAGCAAAATAATGTGTAATAAAATCAAAACAATCAAGACAGAACAATTTGAATTGCTTAATCTGAATAACATAAGAAAGACAGCTGCCTGGTGTCCTCTGTCTCTGCTCATCCAGACGTGGGACGAGGGTTTGGCCGCCATTGCGAAAGCGTGGGCAGAGCGCTGCAAGTTTCAGCACAACCCCCGACTGAAAGGTTTCTCCAGTCTGCACCCCAGCTTCTCCTCCATAGGGGAGAACATATGGACAGGCTCGCCCTCCTCATTCAATGTGACGACAGCCGTGAGGAAGTGGGTGGATGAAAAACAGTCCTACGACTACCAGAAGAACACATGCAGTTCAGCCTGTGGACACTATACTCAGGTACACGTGCTTTGAATGTAAGAGGAACCTTAGGTTCATATCTAGTCTGCAATGTGCAGTGTTCCCATGTTGTTGTGTCCAGGTCGTGTGGGCGAGCAGCCACAAGGTGGGTTGCGCCGCACATCTGTGTCCAGGTGGTGTCATCAACTTCACTGCCAGGGAGGGGGTCATGTTCGTCTGCAACTACGCTCCAGCGTAAGTTGAGCACATCATCTGTCTTCAATATGTGAAAGTGATGGGACTCTGATGGCGGTGCCTTGTGCAGGGGGAACGTGAACTCAGAGCGGCCGTATGACTCCGGAGGTGCAGCCTGCTCTGGATGTACCGCCTCTGACCGTGAGTACTCAATCCTGTTTGTGTTGCCAATACGCCGTCCTGTCCTTTACATTTTGCAGTACATGTACGTGCCTCTCAGTGTGTTTGGTGTTAATGTAAATCCTGCATGTTGTTAATGATACACCCATCTGTACTAGTTTTGAGGGTTGCAGGGGAAAGTGGAGCACATCGTCTCATTGTTTCAAACTATCTGGCGCCGACTCTTCTGCTCTGTTTCCAGGCGACGGCTGGAGCCCAGCTGGGTCCCCGGCTCACGCTGCATCCCCTGCCCTGGCCGCTACCAGCTATCACTATGTGCACATTCTGATCGCCCGGCCCATCGGCCTCCTCCTCACCTTCATCACAGCATACGCAGTCCACTCCTTCTACCCGGACATCTTCTGCTATGAGTAGATTTCTCCGGACAGCAGAGTCAGACAGCGTTTAGGTGAAGATGAATGAATTGAATTATACTCGTTTGTTAGTTGATAGTTAAAGAGAAATGATCATTTTACTTGGAACTGCTTCTGGTGCGCTTCACTCTGACTGAGAGAATCCAACAAACGCTTCTCCAACCAATTAATTCAGTATGCCACAGAATTTATTTCCAGATTCATAAGAACGCTGGCTGCCCCTGCTTTAACACACTTAGAAGAGCATCATCAGTCCATCATCCAGTCCCAGTGAGCATTTGTAGCAAATCTGATGAACTCCCCTCTAAGCATTTCTGTGACATTTAGTCCAATTAAATGAAATGTCCACTTGGACTGATAACCTAAAGACGTGTCTCTGGCCACTGGCCTTCTCCAGTGCAGATTTAAAAATAACTTTTATCTGCTCCTGTACACACGTGCCTTTATTTAGAGAAAATATATTTGTCCATATTCAAATACTGACCTGGCCTGACCACCAGAGGACAACAGGGGAGGGAGACAGGAGAGGAATCTACTGCTGTCAAACACTTGGTCTCCAGAGAGAATACACAATAAAACATCTGTGACAGTCCCAGCTTGTCTGACGTCCCGTTCTCTCTGTGTGAGTCCATACTCTGTCCAGAGCATATCACATTTGGAACTATGGGAGCCGTCCCCTTGTGATTAGCCTTTGCTTTTTGATTTGCCCTTTTTCTTCTTGTCTGTGGGAGGAGGAGGGGCCGGGTTCACTGGGGGAGCTCCCAGCTTCTTGGTTTTGGCTTTCCGTACTTTGTCCTTGATGGCGTTGATGTCCAGCTTACCGTCTGCAGGAGCTGGGACACAGTGAGAACAGGGGGTGAACCTTCAGGTTCAGGCACAGTTTGGAAATCAGATAATGGCTCGTTTTTGCTGTCCTACCTTTAGCGGTTTTCTTCATCAACGGCTTCTCTTTCGGAGGAATGAAAGCTTTGTTCCGTTCTTCCTGCTTCTTGCTTAGCGCCTCTGCTTGTTTGACCTGAGAAAGAGGAACCATGACAGTCACCTTTTAATCACAATTTAAAGTCATTCTGCAGCTACAATGGAAATGTCCCCCCTTCTCTCTTTCTTCCCTTGATACTTTGAAGCCTTGTTAAGACTCGTGGGCCGGGCCTCTAATCAGAGTCTTCTTATTAACAGCTGACTGAGATTTGAGTTTGTGAAAACCACAGCTCAGGGACGGTTGGACTGTGTTGTGGTCGTCTCTGACGTGTCAACGGACACTCACCTTAATTTCCTCCATCTTCTTCCTCTTTTTCACACTCTCACGCAAGAAGAATTCTCCTGTGGCCAGCTCTTTGTCAACCTAGACAGACGAAGCAAGCGGTAAAATGTTTCACAGGATTTTTTTTTTACTGTATTCTCTTTGCACAATTCTGAGGTAGTTATTAGAGATATGGAGTTTTAAAAGTGTGCCGACCTTGCTGTCTGGCTGTGCCGGAGGGAATGGCGTGTACTCCCTCTTCACGCTCTTCTTCTTGGGCTGCTTGCGCTTGGACAGGTGCTTGTGGCGGAATGTGGGCAGAAAACGCTCCCAGCTCTGAACCCGCAGGTCGGGGTCTTTGGCCAGCTCCCGCTTGATCATGAGCGTCTGACGATGACGAAAGAGGTGACGGGGAATGAGTGGATGATTGTGGGATCATCTTGTTTGCAGGTTTATAAACACCAGCTTCATGCCCTCAGCTCCAGGTCGAGCCAGCCATGGCGTACAGACCCAGAGAGATTTATTTCAGTCACGACATCGAGAACAAGGATGGAAAACATCTTCATCGGGCATGAATGCAGCCTGTGCAAACCTTAATTAGGACCAGCAGCCTGATTTACCTTTATGTTGTAGATGGGGTGGATGTTCTTCATCGTGTCCATCACCACTTTGCGAACCTGAAAAAAGTAGAAACGTTTTTTAAATGCCCAATTTTTTTGAGTGATGAGCTTTTCTAATTTCAATATCTAAAAAGAGGTAGGTCCATTAGATGAGTAGACTGACTCCAACCAGGCGTCAGAGCTGGGCTCTTACCTCCTTCAGGCCATTGTGAGGCCCCAGGGCCGACACCGTGTTGCCCTGCACCATCACATAGCAGTTGGTTAAGAGCTCTAATGCCTGGACGGAAGAAGCAGGAGAGCAAAGTTAACAGCACTGAACACTTGCTCCGACGATCCAGTCAGACACTGGCTCATTAGAGGCAATGCTGCCCCCTAGAGAGTGAAAAAATGCATAAGACACACAGAAGAGAGACAGAACCCAGTGAACACTGAGGATCTCAAACTTTACTAAATTAATGAAATTCTCTTTTTTAATATATGAGTCTCCTATGTGTCAAGACAAAATATAGAGACTAAAAGTGCTGAAAATGTAAAAAAAATGTTTCAGCTTGACAGACAACAGGATGTGCTTGCTCACTTTTAGAGTGGAGCCCTTGGGACCGATCAGCCTCTGCCTTCGCTTCACAAACCGCTCTCTGTTCCTGACTAGGGTTCCGACTTTGATGATGTCACACGCCACGTCATCCTGTAATATCCGAACAGCCTGGAAGTAAAAACAGCAACATGAAGGCAACGGAAAACAATAAGAGAACATGTAGCTATCACTACTGTGAGTGTTGGTCAAAGCAAAGTGTGAGTGCCGTCATCACCTGCTCAAACGGGACACTCCTGGCCAGCAGCTTGATGAGGTCTCTGGCTCTGATGATGGCGTACGGGTCGAAGGTTTTCTTAGTGGTGTTGACTGTCATGCTGCCTTCAATCAGGTCCAGAGATACTTTGATGTGCTGAGAGAAACATCATCACCATCACACAGGATTAGAAACTGCGTGATGTCACAGATCAGTACTTACAACTTAGTGAAACAACAAAATGTCTTTTTGTAATTTATAGACCGAGGAATAATAAACACAGGAAAGCTGAAGCTGCAGCTTTGGTCAGAACATTAACGTTTACGCCATAGGACACAAATGATAATAAAAATTAGACTGAATCTTAAATATTCAAATTTAAATCCAATCTCCTAGTACTCCTAGGACTATTTTCAGCGTGCAAACTTACAGCCTCTCCTAAAGCCTTCTCCACAAGCGGCCAGCACTCTCTCAGGTAGGCTTCTCTGTATTTGGGGAAGAGGGTGGCAAAGCTGCTCTCCTCCAGGAGACCACGGGGGTTGTCTTCTTTGCAGAACGGCGACTCCTTCCATCCATCGGGAACAGTCAGGAGCTCAGATTCATCCACTGCAAGGCACAGACCGCAAAACCATGTTAAGTCACACCAGATTGTCGTACTCCATATAAGTTAAACCCTGAATCCTACGTAAATATATCACAGAAAAACTCTCTTCATGACAAAATACATAAAACTTAAAACAAGTACTGCAACCAAACCAAACCATATGAATACATCTCAGTCCGAACTCACATTACCAACTGAATGACACTTATCAGCCCTGTTGAGTACTGACTATTTACTACACTCACGGAATCCAGGAAACAAATGTTCTACTTCACAACAGTTTTTCCAATACAATACAACACAACACAACACTAACATCCAGTGAGAGTATAACCAGTTTGTTTCTTCGTGAGTTTCACGAAAGAACAACAGATGTTTACAAGCTAGCTCAGCCGCTCGTTAGCCTCGGTCGCGTGTTTCACATCCCGACATATCAATACAGTTTAACAAACTCATTCCGCCATGTTTCTCTCAGAGTGGACAGCCCGGAACCAAGAAACTGGTTTTAACGCCACAGAACCAATCACTCACCTTCGTTTCTAGTCTTTTTGGATTTTTTCCCACTTTGTGTTTGGCTCACGCTGTCTCCTGTAGTGGAGGACGCCATTTTTGAATGGAAGCGGAAGTGACCTCATGCTCTGAGGTTCTGTAAATGAACTACCACAGCGCCGTCATGTGGCCAAACATGGCATAACTCCAAGATCACTTCTGCAAGATGCTGTTCTTTCTATCCAATATTTCATTTTATTTTCATGTTACAAATACAATGACTTCAAAGGTCAACATTAATGCATATAAAACATAATACTACTTATTTATTTCAGACACATCTACTTACATTTATCACAATTGCATCATCGTAATAAAACAAGATAACTCAGACATTTTTTTTTTCTATTTAATGTTTCCATTCTTACTTATTAATTCCCTTAAATTTCAATAGACTTATTAAAACTGTAGAGGCTTACAAATCTATTTCGTAAGGAGTGCTCCCACTGCATCCCTCTGCTCGAACTGATTTCACAACAACTCTATTGTTTCATTGTTTCGTGGTGAACAGGCCTCAGTGCTGACACAAAAACCTACAGATGATGTTCAAAGCTTTTTTTTTATTGCAGCTGTAGCTGTTTATAATAGTTCATGATTGCCTTGATTGCGATCACTGAGAGCACGGTTAAGCCCAAAAAGCCCATTAATCCACCCAGGATGAAGATCATCATCATGTTCTCTGTCCCTGCAAGACAGAGGGAGACAATGTGTTTCAACAACTATAATTGCACTTTTTACTGCATCATAATGAAAACGTTGAAGCTTCCACCAAACACATTGGGACGGAGTTGGACAATAATCGAAAGAGTTTGGGAAAGAGGAGACAGACTCACAGGGAGACGAGGGGTCTCCGGACATCGCTCTTGTATTGACCAGCAGAGGACCAGCAGACACGATAGCGCCAGGTTTCCCCTTCCTGTCCCGCTGGGCCGCAGCCCTCCTGCTGCGGGGGAGGCTGCTACAATTCTACAACAACAAAAAAGATTGAACCCAACTTGATTGGACTGATAATAGGGAAAGATCATTATTGGACTTAAACGTTACATGTGGCCAATATGTTATGGTAAAAAATAGTCAACTTTGCCCCGCTGTCAGTTTACCTTGGTGCAGTCCTGATCGTGAGCACATATGTTTGCCAGGCAGTGAATGTAGATGGGCAGACCTCTGGGCATGCTGAACATCTGCACAGAGAATCTGCTCCTCTGTTCCAGGCCGTTGACGGAGAGCCAGTAGACCGTGTAGTCCACAGGACAGCTGGAGCAAAGGGGAGGAGGGTCACCATTCGCTCAGAGCCACTGAAGCAGGCGAGAAAGCTGCTATAATAATAATAATAATAATAATAATAATAATAATTCCAACAATAATACCCGTCCTGCAGCAGAACGCCCTGGACGGTGTCCTGCGGGTCGGCGGTCTCCGTGGCCCAGCACGAATCCACCTGCAGCAGCACCTCTGACGCGAACGTGTTGTTGTTCTGCAGAGCCACCTGGAGGAACAGGATGTCCTCGAGCTCCAGGGCGACGATGTGCGTGTAGCTGTCGTTGTACGATGCGTCGCGGTGCAGCGTCATGGCCAGGGAGAGCTGCAGCGAGGAGTTGAACTCCACCACCGAGTGAGAGGAGAGCCTGCGACCGGGGAAGGGAGACGAGTCTGAGGTTCTTTTACATGCTGCTGTTCAAACAGCCCCCGATGCTGGAACGTGAAATCGGACTCACCACTCCATGTCCATGCTCACTTGAGTGTTGCGGACATAATGTCGAGGATAGACACACCTCCAGACAACTTTGAGATCCCGCCGGCTAATCTTTTCCTCTTTGGTCAAGGCCACGAACAAAGTGTTCTGGTATTCGATGTGGGTTTTGTTTACCTACACAACATAAGGAGTCAAACATGTACAGCCTGTAGTTTGACTTAAATGAGCTCCCTGTACAGCATCCGCGTCCATTCCAAGTCGCGACCCTCTTTAGCTGAGCACTCACCCGCCTCTCTGTTCCACATTCGGACGATTTCCGTGGCGTGCGAAAGTAGTAGAACCTCTCGCTCTCCTTGACGCCGCAGCGCCCGTCGTTCAGCACCACGTCGACCTTCCCTCCGATGTATGAGGTCAGGTAAGGTTTCGCTACGCCGCCGGACAGCAGTTTTTCCAGACACTGGGTGAAAAGGCCGTTCTCTGTGCGAAGACAAGGGGACACATTAGGAATATTATTTGTGTTACATCAAATATTGCATTCACATTCCAGTCTAACTTTCATTCATTTTTGCTCAGGTCAGCATCATACACACAATAAAATAAAGGAAACTGAAATTAATAAAACACTAAAAAGGAAAAAGATTTGAAAATGCAGTGATCTCTACCATTGCAGATTGGGTTTGAAGCCGCCCGAGGTTCAATGACAGCCCTCACGTCATAGTATCCATGTCGGCACACGCAGGCGAATGAGCCCAGAGTGTTGATGCACAGAGAATTGCGGGGACACATTTTGTGTTTGAAGGTGGAGCACAGATCACGACCTGGCAGGAATAAAATAAAACAGAGCAAATGACGACGCATGAATGGAAACGTAAGACCGTCTGGGAACGCGTTTCCACCACCATCGCCCACCGTTCCAGTGAATGGCCCCCTCTCTGACGGTGATGTCGGTGGCGTTCAGCCGGCGGATGTGGTCCAGCTGGTCGTCCACAGGAAGCGGCACGTCCTCGTCCGTCCGCGAAGCGTCGAAAGACATGAACAAAACCTCCGTTTTGCCTGGATCCTCCGCAGGTTCGAAGGAGACCAGCTCCACGCGCGCCGGCCGGTCGTAACCTTTCAACAGGTCCTGCATCTGAAGACGCACACAGCTTGGTCAAACATGATGAGAAATAACTAAATAATAAATAAAGATAAAGGTGTTTCGCCCACCTTATCTTTGAAGATCTTCTCCATCTCAGCTCTCGGCTCCGAGGCCTCATCCTCAAGCTCTTCAGGCAGCGGCCAGGGAACCACCATGACCAGGCCCAAGCTGGAAAAATCAAACTCCAGCTCTGCAGTAACAGGAAATAAGAATGGAGGTTAGGTCGCCTGTGCGAAGACGATCAGGAAAATACCACTCAGCTGAGATGCCTCAGACTGACCCAGGTCCTGACTGGGTCCGGGATGTCCAGCAGCCTTCAGAAAGAAGTCTAAAGATGAATTGGCTCCCTGCAAACACAGCTTGGAGCGTTGGGACTCCCACTCCCCGTCACATTCCTCCCACACGTCCAGGACGTAGGTCTTCCCCTGGTCGAGCGCGGGGAGGCGCAGCACGGGGTCCGTGACCCGGCTGCTCTGGATGGGGGTGCCGTTCACCGAGAGCTCGTACAGGAAGGCCACGGCCGACTGGTTGGAGGAGCCGGGCGTCCACACGGCGGTGGAGTCGTTGGCGCGGTAGGAGAGGTCGGACACGCCGCGAGGTCCTGGACACAGGGAAAAGAGATTTAAATCTCAAAATTTCATCAATTCATTGCTCGGACCGAAGACGTCATCCAACTAAATGGCGGCCTCTTCGCTACCCGTGTGCGCGGCGACCTCCTGGCTGCTCATGACCTCAGCTTCTCCGCACAGCGCCTCCACCCTGGCCCGGTACCGCCGGCAGGACAGCAGCCCCCCGACGGTGTAGCTGGTGGCGAGCGTGGTGCCGTGCAGCTCCCCCTCGTGGTAAACCCGGAACCTGGAGATGAGCGACGAGTTGGTCACCTCCCAACTCAGGGTGTAGTTGTCGGGGCCAAAAGATGACTGACTCAAGGCCCAGATGTCGGAGTAGACTGAGGGGGCAGAGAACAGCCGTTCAGCTCCTGAGCCACAATTTTAAATACGTCAGTAGGTCTTCTCTGGACTCACCAGAGTTTCCATCATTCAGGACCATCTCGCTGTAGTGGGACTCGGTCCCCGACCGGCAAACGGCCTGCAGTCCAAAACTGACCCTGCTGCAGGGCTGCAGGTCGGACAGGGTGAACTCAAAGACGTCCTCTTTGAACCAGAGGCGCGCCTCTTCTGTGACGTGGTCGCTGCTGTTCAGGTGGAAGGCGGTGAGGAGGAACAGGGAGTACTTGAGGTTCTCGGGGCAGTCCCACGTCAGCGATATGCTGCTGCTGTTCCACGACGTCACCTCGAAGTCTTTGGGAATGTCCGGGTCTGGTGGAAAGAAGAAAAGGTGTTGAAGTGTCGAATGTCTAATAACCAGTTTAACAAGTGCTGTAAACCAGCAGCAGCACGTACTGGTGAGAGCAGAGAGGCAGGTGAAGGATTCAGAGCCTGCAATCTCCACGCAGGCCACGTACGGGCTGCAGGAGTCCAGGGCTACGAGGTGGTAGTGGTCGAGCTCGGTCGAGTCCATGCCGATGACGGTGTAGGAGGCGGGGTCGGCGCGGTACAGGGTCACCAGGTGGCTGGCGTTGGCGCGGGGGCTGTTCTCCTGCCAGGAGAGCAGCAGCATGGACAAGCTCCTGGACTCGATCCTGACAGGGAGTCGCAGGGTGTGGCCTGAGGTGAGAGCACAGCAGGTCGGCCATTAAAAGTGTTAGGGATAATAATAAATTAAAAACATGGACTTGAGTTCTCCAAATGTGTCTATATTCTCCTCAAAAGGTGCATTGATCATTCCCTGTGAAACCAGTGGGAGGTTGTTACGGGTTCTTTGTCTCTCTCACCAACAGCGAGAAAGAAGTCTTCGTCCTGGTAGAAGAACACTGTTCCTTTTTCACACGCAAACACCTCACTGGGACTCATCAGGTCCAGGAGGCTCTGCAGTGAGATAAGGAGTGAAAATACTCAGTAAGGTGAAGGTATAACACGAGCATAAATTCAAGATTCTATATCAAAGTGTACTTTGATGAACGTTATGTCCCTCGTACCCGAGTGGCGTTTGTTGGCTCCTCCAGAGGTTTGGGCAGACCTTTGATTTTGCCGAGCCTGATACCTTAAAACGATACATCTTCATTTCATATATTATAGTACAGAGTACACCGGGTGGGTATAAAGCTCAAATCATTACAGAGTCCGCATGCTTACGTGGAGAGATGGTTAAAGTCCATGCGTGAACGGCGCCTCCGTACTTCAGCTTGAGCTTGTTCTCTACATCTGGGGACACCGTCAGGGAGTGGACCTTCCCCGTCCTGCTCATGGACTTCAGCGTCATCTCGTTCAGCCACATGTTTCCATTGTGTCTGGAAGAATGAAATAATGAAGCTGGGAAATATTATTTAACGGTCGAGTAGGTTCACATAACATACTTACTGTGACTTTTACACACTTTAACTTTTTACGTTTTTTGCAATTGTCCTCTTTGTGATGGCTGGTACTATATAAATATTATAATCCTGTCTACAGCCCTGATTTATGTCATAGTACACATATAAAATACATTTAGATACATGCTGAATTTAAGAGGGCAGTATAATAAGACAGCAGGAACATTTTAACCTTGCTGCAAGTTTGCGGATTCACAGAGAAACATTAAACTGTGTTTTTCTCCACAAGGTTTGGCCCGGGGCTTTGATTCCCTTGCACTTATTCAGCCATTCAGTTTCACATTCAAGCATGACATTAAAACCAAGCGTTCACCTTTCCAGGGCCTCGTTCCTGCTCATCCAGCAAATAGAAAAGTTTATGTCCTCCGTGTTTCCTGGAAGAAACCGGACAGGAAGAGTCTCGAGAAGTCCATGTGACAAACTTCGATTTGAACAGCAGCCTCAGTGACACGAGGAGCTGAGCACTCACCAAACGAAATGACCTGCGTCACCAGGATCAAGCACACGGAGGAAACCTGGAAGGAGTTCCTGCAAGATATTTAAAAACCATTATCACTCCACCGAGGATAAGTGGATGTAGCCGACAGCTGAGAGGCCTTTCTTACATTTTCTGTGGTTCTTCAGTGGGTCACACTGTGTTGTGTTTGTTAGAGTGATGAGTGGAGCTGATGCTCCTAATGACTGACAGCTGGGCCCACATGGACACTGCAGTGCAAACAGGAAGCGGACCATCACGCGTGTTTAGTGTCGATCACACAATACCAGTAGGCGGTATTTACTATTGTGATAGGAATAGCAGCTAATGTGAGAATCAGGATACAATTACACGCAAAATGAGGAGATTAAAATAGACAAAATGAATAAAAACAATATATTTCTACACAGTTTCAATTATTTTTTCAAAGTCGTATTTAAAATCCTTGAGTTAGATTGAATGACAAAAATATCTGTTTAACAGAAAAGTGAAAAGAAAATACTACCATTATTACAGTAGTAATATTGTGGTGCAAATACCATTTATAAATATGCTAAACATATACATATGTACATATCAGACAATAAAACAAGTACATCTGGTCAGACCTGGTCTCCACACCATGTTTTATTCTACTATTTAAAGTGTATAGACAGGAAATGACGCAAGAGAAACCTGCCACCGGGTGTGGGACTCTGGATGTGTGGTCTTTGCTGCCCTCCAGTGGATGAAGTCCGCGTAACCGTGTGTAAAATCTCCGCACGTGGAGATTCTGACTAAAACCTCGTCAGAACTCCACGCGGGGGAACAGCCGCTCACACACTCACAGTCACTACAGGGACGCAAAACAGCGATGTCAGAAGTGGGATTCGAACCCACGCCTCCAGGGGAGACTGCGACCTGAACGCAGCGCCTTAGACCGCTCGGCCATCCTGACTGTGCAAGGCAGCTGACAATCTAAAAATAAAAGAAACTGCTTCAATACACATATTTAAGTTGTATATTTTTTTGCACGAAATGACATACTTACATCTTGTAACACGATTGGTCAAACAGTGGGAATTTCAGAGGACGAGAATGGATCGGCACGGTCATTGGTCGATAATGTTAGAGCAAAGTCCAAAGAGTACAAAAAGTAGAGAAAAGTGAAAGTGCCACATTAGGGTGTCTGATTTGAGAAGTTACTTGAGAACAGTGAACATATTAATCAATACATGTTACTAATACCACGGAGAAGGAAGCACAGATATATGCTGATATATGAAGTCAGGTGGATAGACAGAGACAGATGTTTGCTGGGATATTTGCTGCTCTCCAGTGGATGTTGTTAGTAGAAACTTGTGAAACAGAAGAACGTTTAAAAGTAACTGTCAGAAGTGGGATTCGAACCCACGCCTCCAGAGGAGACTGCGACCTGAACGCAGCGCCTTAGACCGCTCGGCCATCCTGACTGTAAAAATTATTCACAAAACAATATTGAAAATAAAGCGCATCAAAGGACTGTAATTTAAAAAATCTATTGGTGCACGAAGCGACATACTTACGTCTTGTACAATGATTGGTTGAATTTTCACAAGGAGGATTTTTTTTAAAAGGCAAACAAAATAAGCAAATGACGCATGACCTCACTATTAACATCAACTCACACTGTCAGTATCTTCATCCTGCAGAGAAGGAAGATGAACTCTAGTGTACAAAAAGAGAGAAAATAAAAAGTTACTGTTTGTTTTTGAGACGGTGCTTGCTATTAAGTGAACATTACTCAGTACATTATACTAACATGAAGTAGAAGGACGCAGATAGACAGAGATATATGTTTACAGAGTACTTTGCTACTCTCCAGTGGATGTTGTCATTATAAACTAGTGAAACTACAGTAGACAGAAAAGGTGATGTCAGAAGTGGGATTCGAACCCACGCCTCCAGGGGAGACTGCGACCTGAACGCAGCGCCTTAGACCGCTCGGCCATCCTGACTGTGAAAAATATTCAAAAACAATATTGAAAATAAAGCCCATGAAACGATTGTAATTTAAAATATTTATTGGTGCACAGAGCGACATACTTACGTCTTGTACAATGATTGGTTGAATTTTCACAAGGAGGATTTTTTTTAAAAGGCAAACAAAATAAGCAAAATGACACATGACCTCACTATTAACATCAACTCACACTGTCAGTATCTTCATCCTGCAGAGAAGGAAGATGAACTCTAGTGTTTAACCTAAGTACAAATAGAGAGAAAATAAAAAGTTACTGTTTGTTTTTGAGACGGTGCTTGCTATTAAGTGAACATATCACTCAATACATTATACTAACATGAAGTAGAAGGACGCAGATAGACAGAGATATATGTTTACAGAGTACTTTGCTACTCTCCAGTGGATGTTGTCATTAGAAACTTACGACACTACAGTAGACAGAAAAGGTGATGTCAGAAGTGGGATTCGAACCCACGCCTCCAGGGGAGACTGCGACCTGAACGCAGCGCCTTAGACCGCTCGGCCATCCTGACTGTGAAATGCAGTCACAATTTAAAAAAAAACCAACAGATAATGTACGCGTATTATTGTTTTGCTGGAATGTAGGTCAAAGTTCTTTCACGCTGCTCATTATTTTTAAATGTAACAGTTTTCTTCTGATGTGGGGTGGTACTACTAGAATAGAGCAGTGCCTCTGGTCTTTTCCTACATCATTAAGAGGTACAACATTCTGTTTTGCACAGTCACAGCCAAATCTAAAAAATAAGTGATTTTCCCAGGTTCTTTTTATTTTTATTTTGTACACCTCAGAATCAATTACAGGACTCTTTGATGACGCCTGCTCCGTGAATTTTCTCTGCTTATTGTGTGTGACTTTGTAATGACATTAAGCAAAGGGAAGACGACTTGTCGTCCATTAGATGTCCTGCAGCACTGAGTCTGTGTCCAGCTCTTCTGGGCTGCCCGGACAATTCTCCAGACAGAAGCTGCTCTGTCTGATGAATGTGAACGAAGCAATCGGCTAAATTGGAGTCACAAGTTGTGCAAGAACTGTGTGTGGAGACTTCCAGGCTGCAGGGCGGTGCGGAATCAACTGGGAGCACAAACCCAAGTCACATCCTGACCCGAGCAGCAGCGTCTGGGGAAGCATGAGCGGATTCTGAGACAACATGGAGAGCTGGCCCTGTTTGCTGCTGCTGTGCCCGCTGAGCTTAATGTTGGCCTCTGGAGAGGAGACGAAAAATGATGATGACATTGACCTTGCGAGCTTCCTGAGAACTCTCTACCCTGGGCCGCTGGTGAGAGACGAGCCGGTCGTTATCAACCGACAGTTTGAGATGAACTCCCCCAAGGAGCCGGGACGCCTCAAGGTCCTCTCAATCACAGGGCAGACCAAGGACGAGCCAGGCGGCCAGGGCACAGACGGGGCCCCTGGACCTGTAGTGCTGACCAAAGATGGCCAGATTAAGGGGGTCACGGTGGATAAGGCCCATATATTCTACGGGATACCATATGCAGACCCGCCTGTTGGGGCTTACCGATGGAAGCCCCCCAGACCTGTGAGTCCATGGCCGGGGGTTTACGATGCCACCTTCCCCAGGGCGGCATGCACGCAGGCCTGCAGCGGACCCATCACTGCCGAGTGTCCTCATAAAGTAAGGACCAACGCCACTCCGCGCTTATTCACTCTGGTTTCATGATGTTTCAATTCGGGATGCAATAACATGTTTACATTCTTGTTCTCGTAGTGAGAGAGACTCAAAATGTTGTTATTAATTAATTTAAAAAATGTTGCTCTGGGTTTTTCAAACTCTGTGTCAGGAGAAATATTTAATTTTAATTTAGTTTACCGGTCTAAGTTTTGCCTTACTGTGGCTATATCGAAATGTATTCTCATTCATTTTGTGTTTTTGAAGCAACAGTAAAAGCTACAGTACCCTAGGTGATCAGTGGGAGAATAAAAAGGTCAAAGATTTCTTGTAAAACTTAAAAAAAAAAAAAAAAAAAAAAATAGAGGTCACTTGTTGACACGAACAAATAATATATAGACCTTCAGGGAAACAACTCACAGCTTGAGCTGCGTGACCTGCGTCTTTTCTCAAACAGGTCAGCGAGGACTGTCTGTACCTCAACATCTTCGTGCCTCGGGACGTCAACTTCCACGCCCCTCTGCAGAGCCCACTGCCTGTCATGGTGTGGATCCACGGCGGCGACTTCATTGCTGGCTCGGCGTCCAAGCCGCTGTACGACGGCCGCTTCATCAGCAACTTCACCCACACTTTGGTCGTAAGCATGGAGTACCGGCTGGGTGAGTGCATTGGTTAATTGTAGAGCATTCACTGTTACTGTGTGGGAATCAGGTTCAAATAATGCAGTGTTTATTCATGAGCGCATGTGTGTGTGTGTGTGTGTGTGTGTGTGCGTGTTTGAGACAGGGTAATTTGTGCCTGCCATTATCGTTAATGGACCAGCCTAATAAATGGGAACGATCATTTGGAACTGGGAGGAAATCAGTGACTTGCTGCAGTAAATTACACGCTGCTGATCATGTGAACGTGATGCGTTACTGAAGGGGCCTTCGGATTCCTCGTGTCGGGCAAGGACCCTCGCACCTCGGCCGCAGGGAATTATGGGATCTTGGACCAGCAGGAGGCTTTTGTCTGGGTGCAGCGGAACATTGCAGTGTTCGGCGGTGATCCTAGCAAGGCAAGAGAGCACACACACACACACACACACACACACACACAAAGAGTTAATTTGACAACTACTATTATCCATCATTCATTTCTTTCTTCGTGTTTCTTCATCTATCGCGGCTGACGCTGACGTTGACGTTGTTTTGGCTGTGGCGTTTGTCAGGTGACCATATTTGGAGAGAGCGCCGGCGCCCAGTCCGTGAGCCTCCACCTGATGATCCAGAGCAGCAAGCCTCTGTTCAAACAAGCGGTGCTGCAGAGTCTGCCCTTCTCCATCCCCCTGAAGACCAGGTGAGGACCTCTGAGCTCATCATTATCAGAATGTCCTCAACCTGCTAAAACAAAAAACTGTTTGGGAACAATAGTTACGAGTCAAACCCCCGATGATGTTCCCTTCAGTCTAATGTCGTTTTATTCCTCCATCTCTCTCTTAGGCACGATGCCCTGAGGCTGGGAAGGGACTTTGCCAAACAGACGAACTGCTCGATGAGCGACTTCGTCTGCCTGCTCTCCCTCAGTCCGCAGAGCGTCCTGGCCGCCCAGATGAAAACAAGTAGGACACTGCGCTCACACCGGCCCACGGCCCCCTGATATAAAAACATCTCTCCAGGGCTGCCCGACAGTTACATAAGAAGACGGGTGTAGCGTGTTTCTCTGTAAAAGATGATGAAAGACATTATTTCCTCCAGAACTGTGTAACTGGAGAAGGAAATTGTGAAAAATAAGAAGCACTGAGCCCCTGAATGGAGCAATTAGACAAAGTGTTACTGCTTCACAGCACAAAATGAGTGTGATACATCAGCAGGCCTGACAGGGTTATTGGTCACTATCGCCGACTCTGTTATTCCTGCGTCAGCCGCAGGTTTATGCTCATGTGAACTCGTTTTTTTTGAAGCGTTCAAGATCACCGCCTCAGATGGCTGCTATTAATCTCGCAAACTGCTTCATTTTTGTAACCTCAGCTTCCAAGATCGTGAACCCGTTCAGGTTCCTGGAAGTGTTCGAGACGTGGGGTCCGCACATCGATGGGGATTTAATTAAGGAACAGACCATCACAGCCTTCGAGAAGGGCCACTGGCAGAAAGAGAAGCCTCTGCTGCTGGGTAAGAACCAGTGAGCGGAACCGCGCTAAATCTGCCTGCAATGCAGATTTGGAATATCTGACTTAGGCAAGTATTATTTCTGAATTCAATAAATACTTTTTACATTTTAGGTACAACCGCGGAAGAGGGGGTGATCTTTGTGTACGGCGTCTTCAACAAGCCAGTCTCGGCGGTGGAGTCCACCGTGTACATCACCGCCATCTTTAAGCAGCACACGCTGAGGGTGCTGCGCAAGTACCTGCCTCTGTGCAGCGACGCCGACCGCAGGGGCATGCTGGCGCAGGTAAGAGGCCGAGCTCAGTTCTCGGCAATGTCTTGAGCCAGTGCCGAGGGGACGATTTGAACATTTGTGGTTTGAGCGAAATCGCTCAAAAAAAAAAAAAAACTCTCAGATGAACCGTGTTGGAATCCAGAACACACATCTCAGGATAAACTGTGATTACTTCCTTGAATCCTTCCTCAGGTCAAAACTGCTCAGTGCTTAAATAAAAAAGCAAAACGTAGCGTCAAAGTCATCACGTCATGTTAGGTTAATTATCACATGAGAGCTGGAATTTCCTCAGCTACAGGACTTTCGAGTTCGAATGTCTCGGATCAGCTCATTCGCATAATGAGGCACATTAATCAGAAGGACAAAATAAAAAAACTCAGGCGCTCAACACTCAGCTGAACAGACCCAAACGTACACAGGCATCAATAAGTACCCATCGTTGCATGAACACCAACTCTGGACCTCAGCGTCACTTCTGCTCGCCAGCCTACAGAGGGAGCTACGGTTCCAGCTTGTCTGGCTGCTGCAGACCAGCATCTTCATCCATCACCTGATGGGTGACAACTGTGGACCACCTGGAGTGATGGAGCAGCAAGTGGGTGTAATGACTTGACTGGAAAAATGGAAGGGTCCCCCTCTTTCGCGTTACTCTGCGATTGGTTTGTCAATAATTCGTTTCGATTTTTTTTCCGTCCATTCAGGCTTTTCTTGGCCAGACGATGTCACGCTCCTTCTACATTTGTCGCTTTCCCAATTAACGTGGGTCACAATAACGCAAAAAAGGAGAAAAACCCCCGGACAGTTTTCCTCCAGCGTTTCACATGCAAGGTGCAAGGAGGCAGCCTCAGGGAGCCGCAGGGGGTCAGGAGGTGACACTCGCAGACATATTTAGCATTCAGACACAGCTCACTGTGCAGTAGGTGGATGGCGAGGCAGCGCACACACGCCGCCTACGTCTTTTCATAAAGGGCACTTCTCCAGAGGACCGGGGGGGTCATCACAAACGTCACACAGGGAGCTGAAGTGAGTACCTCGGCTCCACGAGATGTCTGTGTATTAAATGTCAGAGCTGAATCAGAAAAATAGCTTTTTCAAATAAAAGCACAAGGACAAACGAGAGCAATGATCTAAGCGTCTCTTTGCATGGAGAGGTGAAGTGGGATATAGATGAAGAGGCCGGCACTCTGCCGCAGAGAGCAGCGACCAGAGCGGACGTCTAATCCCGTTGGAGGCATTGTGGCGACTGCACTTGGACAAGAGGTCAAACACCTGCACCGGCAGGGTTCAAAACTAGCGCCGTGGTTCGGGAAAACATTTGGATTTTTGTCCATCAGCAATAATATTTTGTTGAATGTCAACGGGTTCGTATGTAACCTGTTACATACCAGTAGCAGGCATAGACACAAGGGGAAGGTCGTGCTTTAGCTTCAGCTGAGTTGAAAGAAAAATATCTATTCATGACAAAATAACTACAACCCACACAGAGAATACCAGCCTGCAGGGGTCAGGATCCAGAGTGCCACTCGTTGCAGTGGGAGCCCTGGCACATTAGTGTGGTCCAGTGAACATAATGGTCTGTGTGCCCGAGTAGAAAATCACCCACGGTTCTTGTCTTTGTTTGTCACCGGTGGCTTGAAGTGACGGCTCGGGCCGGGGCTGCGGATCCTGTGGATCTCACGGCTGACCCATGACAGGATGAGCGGCATCAGTGCCGCTCGTTGTTCTGCAGAGGGGGGAAGTTTGTGTGCTTCCAGACTTTTCTCTGAGCACATGAAAGATCCAGTCGGGCCTGTCCAAATTGAGTTTTGCTAGTTAAATGGTCAAATAAAAAGCCTTCTGCTTCTTCTACCATGCGCCTGGTTTTGAACGGTGGGACGTGGTTAATTAATCATCGGTGTGTGCCATCTCCCATTCCCTTCATGGGCCTTGGGTACTTGCACCTTTGAGAGGGAGAGAGAGAGAGAGAGAGAGGGAAGCTCGTGAGCGTTGCTGTCTCACATGAGTGGGCCATCTGTGTGAGTAATAAGATGCACTCACGGTGCACCCACCTCTGTAAGTACATGTTCCCATCCTGGCGACGTGCTTTGAAATGAGCCATCCACTTGAAGAAAGAAACATTTTCAGCGCCTCGATAAAACAATGAATCGGCAATATGCCCGACGACACCTAATCGAGTCAAAGACACTAACAATGCAATGCTTTGTATCACTGGTACATACATCTTTCCATCTGCCACTTTCACAGATACAAATGTGTGTGTGTAAAGAGAAGAAGTGTGTGTGTCAGCCTGTGTGTGTTCGGGTGTCAGGTGTGTGGGTGCAGGTTGTGAATTGCTGAAAAAGACTAACTGGTTTCCAGGTAACTGATTATCCTGCTTTTCTTTTGCTTCCTTTCAGCCAGGAGATAGAAAGATATTCTTTTTTTCTTGCTCTGACCCCACGTCATAATTTCACCTCATAATAACAGGCCATGTAGATTGCAGTTCAGTTCCACCCGGACGTATATCGGATGTCTGACGTTCTCTGTACTCTCTGCCGACAGATCGTCACCGACTACGTCTTCCTGTGTCCGTCCCGGAGGTCGGCACGCGCCGGCCTAGCGATGGGAAGCGAGGTGTGGATGTACGTGTTCGACCACGTGGCATCGGACCACCGCGTTTGGTCGGGTCTGACCTTCTGCTACCAGCACGTTTGCCACGGTGCCGAGCTGCCCTTCCTCTTCGACTCGGCCGCGGTGGCCAACTTCACCATGCAGCCGCAGGAGAAGCTGCTGTCCAATCGAATGCTGTGCTACTGGGGCGCCTTCGCCCACACCGGTGACCCTTCCTCGAGAGCCGGACAGACGACTTTCTGCCGGGAGCAGCGTCTGCCCGTGTGGCCGCGCTACTCGGACACCAGCGGCTGGCTGGTCATGAACCTGACGGTGCGCTCGCACGCACAAGTGGGGACCCGGAACCATGTATGTGACTTCTGGGACCAACTGGGCATCTACTAATGTGCGGTGCTGCTGCTGCTGCTGCTGCTGCGGCTGCTGCTTTCAGCTGAACTAACATCACTTTATGCTTTTGTCTTTGTCCCTGAGGATATAAAATCAACCGGAAAAATCTTGCAAAAGCTTGCTCCTTACAAAACAGTAGATGCATTCATCGGTGAGGAGTGAGCGTTTGGAAATCCCTGCCAGGCAGCAATTGTTTAAATAAAAATGCAGCTTTTACAAAAACTGAGTGCTGCTGTGTTTCTCCACAAGAATTGGGCTACTGGGCACCAGGAGGAATAGATGGAGCCCCAGAATTTCCATTTCTGATACACTGCACACATAGTTCAAGGAAACATGGAACAAACCAGTACTTCAAAAGCACAGCTCTACCTTTCCCCTTGCACAACAGAATGAAAGATAAACTAAATAAAAATGGCACGACGCTGAAATGAAAAAGTATTAACCCACAGATAAGAGGGCAAGCCTTTCAGAGCGCTCTTTCATTACGTGTCATACCATCTCTGCGGCCATGATAATTAATGCAGCTCATTCAGCCTTAGAATTATCTTCATGGCATTGAATAAAGAGGCCGCGGTAATATACTGCGTAAGAAGACCGAGAAGTGCGGTCCTTCTGGGGATCTCGAGCTGAAGAATGGTTTTCTGTTCAACAAGGCCTAAGAAAAAGAAACAGCAAAAAAAAAAAAAACAATTCTCGATGAGGAGGAAAAGCAAGCAACAATTGCACTGCTCTTGAGTCATGTCCCGTCTTGAAGGGTTTGCAATCCTGGAAAGAAGAAGTGCGCTTTAGTTTCCTTTGATGCAGTCGGCTCCAGTTTAAGGACGGTGCAGACTGGGGCTGGTCCTTTCGATTTTCCACTGATGATGTTTGAGGTGGATTCAATTGAGTTTGTTTTTAAATTAACCAATAAAATAATTACCAATAAGGCCGTCTGTTACACATGCACGTGTTGAGGCCGCGTCGGCGTCTTCGCTTACTTCGCTGTCACGCGGTATCAAAGTACAGCCTTGCACTGTGACGGAGCTGTCTGAGATGGCCGCGCAGCTAATCAATTGCAGCTCCGCGCCCACTATACTGACCCCCCCCTTCACACACACACACACACACAAACAACACTCCCACCCCCCAGCCCTGCTGCTCATTAAAGTGACAACTGTTAGGAGAAAGACGGGGTGGGATCCAGACAATAGAGAGACACTATCCTCTCCTCTGCCTGCCCGGATCATTTGGAGGAGGTTAGGGAATCAATGTCTGCTCCTCATTCTCGGGCTTTAAATCATGGGCCCCCTGGCTCTGCGCGGGCACATTCCGATAAGATCTGATTATAGGCACCGTGGCTGCAATTAAAAGTCAGATGACAGCTGTCACAAACCAACAAACAAGTGGAGCGTGAGCCGTCTGGGGAGTCAGGTGTGCAGGGAGCTGAGTGATGTGTGAGGGTAAACACAAAGGTAGTAATGCGACTGAAAATCTGAAGCTTTTTTTCTTCGCAGCGAATCTGCTTGTTACTTCCAGTGGTTTGATTTTTGACACAGGACAATAACTTACAGTCGCACTGATTGCTATCACTGAGTTTCTGTACTAATTGGTAATTAGGGAGTTAGGGCAGATCTATAAAGTTGTTGGACTCTCTATCGAGCGCAGCCGCCCACAACCAAACAAGCCGAATGCTGTTTCCCAACGTTGCAGTCTTTCAGCTGAGCTAATGTTGGAATATTCCTTTTTAAAGTCAGGCAATATCCAAAAAGACATTTCAAATCACGGACATGTCAAAAGGACATCTTTGAGATGTCACGGCCCATAAAAGCATTTTGTTTTTCCAGAGGTAAACGGATTAACTCTCCAGAGCGTTCCAAGACAAAGGAGGTGGTTTTACTTTGATAGTGAAGCAACCTTTTTTTTTGTACTGCCTGTTCTCCTCCTGTCCTTCACTTGAGGGGATGAATATAAAGCAACACAGGCAAATAATACTGTACGTGGGGTTTCGTCTCAACACATCGACGGCTCTGGGGCTGATACGAGAGGCCAGATGAAATTTGGATTGCTGTTGTTTATATCCGAGCTTTAAAAAGAACCGAGAGAGAAAAGCCTTTGGAGGAAAACGCACACTGTCTTCAGTTACAGGTTTGTTTTGAATATACCCAAGGAGGGGTTCTCTTATATTACACTTTAGTGCTGCAGGCGAATACCACTGAAGACAAAACTCCCTCTTAAAGACATTCCATTTAATGCTCTGTGAACAAAGATCTGGTGCTGCGCAGTATAATCTTTCATACCGCGATGCTGCCGACTCAGCAAACGTTTCACAGAAGGCAATGAGGCAAGTCGGCCCATCCTGTCAGACTTCTCACAAAGAGCCAGGTCTCCTGAAGAGGGATCCGGAATCCAGACTTGGTTTCTCTGGAAACTTTTCACTGGGGAATACAACATTCTCAAAACGAGTTGATGCCCGTTTCGGTAATCTGAGTAACTAGGAAGAAAGGTCACTGCATTTAATTAATGAATAATATAATAAACTTTATAATAAGTCATAATAACAAATGCTAAATGGGCTGTTTGGCTTCATCACAAATGAAAAAAAAGTGTTGATCAGTGTGTGAGACAAATATTTAATTGTCGATTTTCCACAATGTCCACAGTTACCTTTGAAAAAAGATTTAATCCTCATTAAAATGTGATTTTAATGAACAATGCCAGATGGCTGAAGGATTCACCCAAACTACGGCAGACATCCATTCATCTGTGCGGAGTTTATTAAAAGATTTATCCTGAAACGTAGTTACTAACGCAATAAACCAAATGTCTGGCACTGTACGTGTGCTCTTCGGGGAAACTATCTCCAATCTCCATATCAATCAATCTCAACATGCTGCAGGGCTGAGAGCTGGGTTTCTGGCCCCACAGCAGGTGTTCGAGTCTGACCACAGGTCCAGTGGGAGGGGGGGGGAGGGGGGAGGGTAAGCCTCCTCAAAACCATCATGGAAACTTTCTGCTGAAACCTGTCATTAATTACTTGGCTTGCTGATTGCTATTTGGATGCCAGAGGTGATGGGTTATTTCTGCGAGAGAGAGACAATGTGAGCAGAAGCCCGACAGAGATGGAAGCAGTCTCTGATACGAGCTTCAGCCATTTCCTCAGCGTGGAATTCACTCGGACTGTGGGTTTGAGCTGGTGGCTCCCCTCCAGCAGCCTCCTGCTTCAGCTGGAGGACGGAGGATGACTTAAACCCGTGGATTACAGATTGGCATCATGGGACTGAGCAGTTTCCTTATTGGACGTCAGCAGCAGCAGCATCAGCATCAGCGAGATGCTTCTGATCAATGAACCAAAGAACAGATCAGAGGAGCAAAGGACTGAACTGAGTGATTTGCTGCCTTTGCATGCGTCATTTAATCAGGAGAGTAAATACACATTTTAAAATAACTGTCTTAATTACACTGTTATTCTGCATTTTCCTTCTCGGAGACACAGTTTTTCTACCAATACAGTATCACACTATATATATCCTTATTATCAAAGTCACGCCCCACCATATGGTCTGATTCACACTGGCACAGGCACAGTCGGTCCTTTAGGCATATAGGCCCATTCAACGAACAATTAAAAGAGAAAAAGTCACTTTATCAGCTTTTATTACCACACAGGAACTATGTGCATATAAATTGCTGCTTTCAGAGGGTCTGGATTTCTGCTGACTCGAACCCCTCCCTCTCTTTCTCCGGAGATTTACCATGTAATGGGAAAGCAGCAGCAGCAGCCGGGGCCTCTTTTTTTTTTTACCCTGCTTCTTCTCCAACTTGAATTGAAATGGTCCCAGGAGCTATCAGCGTAAATTCAGAAGGTAGACTACAGCACATTTGGCTCATAAATCACAAAAAAGGTGCTGTAATTCAGAGTGGAGGCCCGTGTCGGGGAGAATGTGTCATTGGGTGGGAAGAGATAGTGGGACATTCAGCCTGTGGTTTGCTGCAGTTTATTGTAACAATAATACTTGAGAGGGCATTTTTACCGAACAGAGCCAAACACATTTAACAGCACAGCGTTGATATCAGCACCAACGCTTTCCCACGTGCGCCGTAAATTTCGCACCGTCGCGACCTTGTGTGAACCGACTGGGGCACTTGTGCGTGAACAGGAAAAAAAAAAAAAAAGCTGTCATCAAAGAGAAATAGCTAAATCGGAGTTTCCCAATTAGTTCCCCCCAAGAGCCAAATGAAATCAGACATGCAAAGCCGAGGGGCTATTTGTATTAATAGAAGTTGTTGTCGTCACAAAAGAAAAAAGCATCGAGACGCAGCATTGAATTCCACTCAAAGACTATTTTTAACTTTGCTTGAAGCATGAATCCCATACACGCGCTCTAGACCTTCAGCACAAGCTAAACGTGATGTCACAGAGGCCCTCTGACAAAGACACAGACCCCACCCACCACGTGACCGAACTCAGGGATCAGTGCAGTGGACAGGCTCAGCGCCACCGGGTGGAATTTACTGGCGCGTCCGTGAGCCCAGGGCCGCTTCACTGATGACAGCGACGGTTCAAGGTGCACCTGGCTGCTCCTTAAGTTAACGGCAGTCATCAGACACACAGGCCAGTGGTTTTATGGACTCTGAAATAAAGTTAGTTTATGAGCCCATTTCCTCTTTATGTGGAATAATCGTGTCAGTAAGCTCTCGGCGCTCCACCGAATTTTAATACCTGGTCTTAATAGCTGCATCGTGCACTCCTTGAGACTGAATGAAAATAAATTGGTGGATTAAATTCCCAGATCAACCGGCAAATATCATCCATCTCTTACGGGCTTCAAGTGAAAGGTAGTCAGAGTCGATTGATATTTTTACGGTGTAATCATTTTTGACTTTTTAGTTTGGTCCATATCCCATCCAACGACATGGAGGAGGCAGGAGTCATGGCCTGTACTGTTCATGAAGGGAGCACTGGGAAATGGCAGTAAAATTGACCCACCTGGCAAACAGCACGGAAATGAACACTTCACGTCAAAGCTAGGGCTGGGCGATTAATTGAATTTCAATCACTTGATTGTGATTATGCCTTCCAGCAATTATGAAGACAAAGTAATTGGCCTGGAAGGATTATTATTGTGATGGGGCACAGGCAGTGTTTCTGCTGTGTGTGAGGTTTCTGGCAGAACAAATGTACTGCTCCGAATAAAAGTCTGGTTATAGACTGAATGCTGCTGCCAAATGATTGCCACCTCTGCACAGGAAAAGAGAAAGGTTGAGCTACATTTTCAACAGTGCTTTCTTGATAAAACGTGATGAATTCAGTATAACGCTGCAGCATTTTACAAGCTAGGGTAAGAAGGAGAAGACTGGATTCCACTGACCAAACAGAAGCAACAGGTGTCTCTGTTGCGTTAACTGTCAGCCTTCTCCTTACGTGGATTTTCACTCCGCTTCTAGCTCACGCTTCCCTCCTTGCCACGCTCCCCTGGGGTCTCCGCAGCCCCTCTTCATTACCGCGCACCCTCTCAGCAACAACAACACACGGCTCACATGCACACTGAGCCTCTCTCTCATCACGTGGAGATGGACGCCAACCACGACCTCATCCTCCTTCGGTTATTTCTCAAATGAATGATTTGGCTTTTACCCACCGAAAATACGCTTTGCATGCAAAACAGTGCGCACAGCACCTCAGCACACATCCAATTTTAAGCAGTCCAATTAGCGTTTCACTTAACGGCTATATCAGGTGCCATTAAGTAATTAGCCGCCCCCGTAATGGAGCCGGGGACATTAATCAGCCCGTGGAAAGGTTGGAGTGAGAACGGTGCTTCCCCAACGAAAACAACTGTGATCATCAACCGTGATGGATTGTGGGTAATTGGACAGAATTTGACTACATCTATCAAACAGACCCATTTTAAGAGCTAAAACAAGACGCAATGGAAGCGATGTGCGCCTACTTACTCCAGCTCCCTGAACTGGGACTCAATTTATGGTTCAGTCATCAGAGCGGCTTGATGGTGTTGTTTGAGTGAGGCGAATACTGTCAATCATCATTTAACCAAGATGTATCCACCCCCTTTCCCATGCCAGATAGCAATGAACCCAAAACCAAATGACATCAGACTAAATAGCTGCCGTAGTGTATGGATATTACACATGTTCACTGCAGCACTACTTGGATTGAGTCACCCCCCCCACCCACTCAGAGCTGGCACACGATGGCATGACTGCTTTGGGTGGACACGCCAGGGAGACAGATGCTGCTCGTCGCACTTTGGTTGTGTTTAAAGCAGAACCATGTGAAGAAGTGCCCTCTTTCTACTGGGGCGTCGTACTGGTGAAGTCCCCACAGACCCCAGACTAATCCTGGAAGACTCCCATCATGTTGACAGAAGCGGGGGACTGGTGTTTTCACACTGGGGGTTGTTTTTGTCATATTTCAGCCCTCAGTGTGGGGAAGGTTGTCTAATTACTTGCATCACAGCGGGAGGTATGGTGCTGGAAGACAGACGGAGATCCTGCCATTACTCCCAGTGTGTGTGTGCTTATGGGTTTAAGGATATTAGGTGGGAATCTCAAATCAGAGCCCCCCCCAGACCTGACCCAAGATCCTGGAGATGCCCCCTTCATCCACAGACTTCCCCACTTCCCCTCAGCAAAGGCTAATTCTAACACACCTTACACAATAGACACACATAAGGCAGCATCATATTTGCTCCATCCTCCGCTTTAATATGGTGTTTAATATGCATTTGCTGCCAGCCTTTGTTCATCATTACGACATGTAAATCACCTTGAGGGACGTTGAACTTGCCTCCGATTCTAAACATCACCCTCATTTTATTTTCAGCTGAAAGCAGAGTCTTTCTTCTTTGATGTGCATGTGGACTGCACGTGAAACTCCAACCCAGGTGCTGGGAAGGTGCAGTACATGGAGGCTTCTTGCACTCGTCCCTGTTTGGCAGCTGACTTAATTGGGAATAGATTTTGAAGCGCACATTAATTATCTGCCTCCCTGTAGTCAATTATTAATTATTATTCCTGTCACCCTCCCCCTGCAGATACGCAGTATAACGGGCATACTGGCAGTAAATCGCTTATTGATGGCGCCTCTCAGCTGTTTACCCCCTGAAATCCCTCTGCTTGGTGCTTCTAAGCCCAGTGCGCTGACAGAAAGCCAAAGTGACAACTGTTCTTCCTGAAACTAGTCCACAAGTTCACTCTGGCTGCAGTGTTTTCCCAGCCCCTGCTTGCCCTTCTTTTTCTTTTTAGCCCGCAGCGTCTATCAAAACACATTACGTTCTCCTGTGTCAGCGCCACCGCAGCCCGCCCGCGTCGGCTGTCCAGAGACCGACATGTTTGTTGTGGTGGCCTCGTGCAGACCGGCCGCTCTGAGTGTGCGTGGCTATGGGTTTATTTCGACTCCCTGGCAGGCTGAGTCGTGGCCACAAACAGTAGACCTTAAGGGCTGTTGACATGACATGACACCACACACACACACACATTTCAGGGAAGGTGGTCCGTCACTGTCCCCGACTCTATAATCCCTCCCTGAGCCAATGAACAAACATGACAAAGCTGACAGGCCGTGCTAGCATCTAATAAAAGTTCAGCTGTCGAAGTCTGCTTCTCTTTTTCACACATGCCCAGTACACGCTCAGTTTACCATCTCTGGTGTGTGGCGGCCTTCTATTTACTTTTTTTGTTACCGCCAAGCGGTGGACTCTTTGTTATGAATCCAAGCGTCCCAACAGAAGGCGGGCAGCTGGCAAGCCTTCGCAGTGTTCTCCATTATCATCCTGTTTTTTTCCCTTTTAAATGACTTCTCACCTCTGAGCAGAATATCTAACAACAGACTCCGCTCCGCTCCCTAATGACTTTTACATTAGCCCCTGAAGCAGCTACATGTTGCATTTTATGACCTCATTAATCCGATCGTACTTTGAACGGATGCGTGTTATAAATAATGACTTTGATCTATTGTTGTTCATTTTAATGGCCGAGTAATTATTTAGAAAAAAATCTTCTAAAGTGCATACTTTTCTGACGTGTCATTCATTTGATCTGTAAGCCCGAGGAAATACATTAAAATATTTGACCGGGTCGAGAGCTGAGTTTGACGAAGCTATATATGTCAAAATAATTATTTCTATTTGAACTTCTCACAAGGCATGTGTGGTCTTTCTATCCATTACACCCTGGAATGCAGCAGTAAAGGTAAGATGGGAGGTAAGAAAACAAATCCTCAGGCCATAGCGTTACTTCCCCATGCATAAAAACGTGCTTGTATGTCTTACAGCAGAACGTAGTTTCCCAGAGTGAGAGCGCAGCAGGGAGTTTCTGTAAAAGTACCCAAACTCAGTCAAGTTCAATAAAGGTCAAAGACCTGCAGCAGAGTGGGTATCACGTTGCCTCTGCACACAGCAGCCTTTCAAGTCAACAATAGCCTCCCCTCTCTGTGTCCCTGATGGCCTGCCCACGCCGCCTGACTCGGCGAGCGGCATCCTCCGGGGGAAACCAGGAGGCCGACAGCTGCACGCCGCCATCTTTCCATCCTGCGCGCATCCCCGCCACCTGATATCCCCTAAACTTAAAGCTCCTCAGAAAGCAGCGGTTACTGTAACCCTGCCCGTTCTTTTCCCATGAATGACACCCACACAGTGCAGCAGACAGACGACGTTTAGCCCTGTTCTCTCTGCCATTTCACATCATTACCTCCGCTCTCCATACGACACCTGTGAGACCCTTTTTTTTTCAAATTAAAATAGTTTATAATTTATTCCCTTGTTCCCTCAACACCTCATCTTAAAGAGCATTTAGTGGGGCGATTCTCAGAGGAAGGAAGAGCTCTAATTGTAAACATAATGTTTACAGACAAATTCTCCTGAAGGTTCATATGTGTAGTCACTCAGCCTCCTGTGATACACAGACACACAACAGAGACTTCAGGGAAAATCTCCCCTATACCCACCTCCCACGCCATTACCTTGTTATTCAATACCTCCACCCCCACACGTGTGGCTGGGAGCCGAGACATTATACTGGTGGGAAACCATTAAGTCAAGAGAGGAAGCTCCACGACAATAAAGGCCTTTGGTAGATTTCGCGAGGGTTGTGCTCTGAATCCAATCAATCATTGCCTCTATCGAGAATAATCACAATCGGACTGCTCACTACTGTGAAGGAGCTCACTTTCAGATAAACTGATAATAAGCCGGCTCACATTGACTCTTGTTCTTTCTAGAAGACGATCTTGGAAAATCATCTTAAATGATTTGTCATATTTAAGTTTCATCTATAGTTCTATAGGATACACACAGGCAGCAGGTGAACAGTAACTTGGCAGAGATGGATGCTCTGCATGTTAATGGATGGAGAGCAGACAAGTGTTTATGGTGAATTCTAATGATCATAAAGCAGAGCTCCAGACAAGCGAACATACAAATACGCAACAAAAAATATATATAATCCAGCCAGATTTACAGTCAGCTGTTTATGTGAGATGTGAAAGGACCGTCCTCATTATCCTTCGCCGCCTCTTTGTGTTCTCCCTCTCTCAGTTCCCCCAAATGGACAGTAACAGGCCATTTCCACTTCCCACCCCCTCATTATCCCATTTTCTTTCTCTCTCTCTTCTTGGCCGATCTCCACTTAACCAGAGAGAGCGAGACGGAGAGAGCAAGGGATGGTGAGTGAGGAGGACAGCCCGAGTGCATTCACACCTCGGATGTGTGAAAGTGGATAACGTGGCCTCCCACCCTCCACCTCCTCCACCTCCTCTCCTCCGTCTGCTCGGGAAAAGTTTGCGCCGGCGTTTAATCCTGCTGCTCCCCTCCTGGGATTAAGTGACAGGGCGTGCGTGTGGCCGTGTGTGCGCTCAAAAGACGCAGCCTCCGGCGCTCCCGCCCATCAAGCACCTTTCACAGCAACGTCTCGATAACATTTAGCCGGTATGAAGACATCCGGGGTGGAAGCATGAAAGAGAAACGTTTGAAGCAATTACTTGAAAAATGCCCGGGCTGTAAATCATTAGCATTCCAATCAGACGGTGCAGAAACAGTGATGTGATGTAGAATTAGCAACACTGGCACAGGGACAGTAAACAGGAGTAATTGTGGTTGATTAACTGAAATTCTGAAGGCAATTAAGTAAGACAATTTACATCCTCTCATGAGCGAGGAAGAGGAATATTGACACAGTATTTTTATATCTTGTATGCGAAGATGTGAATATTTTGTGATGACCCCGGTGACGCCGTCAGGCTAATATTTAGAAAAGAATTATAAGGACTACCCTGTGCAATTTTCAGCACAACATAAACACAACTAACCCGAGGCAGGGTGCTATTCTACCACAGAGTTTCATATTTACCCTGCACCCTTTATTGGGTTAATCCAACCCTGCAAATGGTATCGCACACAAATTAGCCCCTAACGGCTGCATTAGCTGCACCGCCATGCACCGAGCAGCTTGTGGTTTGGCCACCACCACAATGGCCCACATTCAAAATCGGTCTAGATAAAACTAGTCCTGTAGAGGTGGTTGGTGGTTAGAAATAGAAACTGTTCTTTTTTTTTTTTTCTTTTTTTTTTAGCTATAAATGATCCACCAGTATCATCACTTCTCACGTGAAGACCTATAACTGATCATAACCAAATCAGAGCATGTGTGCACTCACACGGTAACAGTGCAGGCGAGCGTGGAACACGGAATATATTTCCATATATCAATAATATTTACCACAGTCGCCAACAGGGCATGAATCACAACGTGCCCGGGCCCGCCTGCGTGTGGCAGGGAGACGGAGTGTGCAAACACTCTATGGGGGTGTGCGCAGCACATATATCACGCGCACAAAAAAATGCCTAAAACACTGACAGACCCAGTAATTGCGTTCGGTGGATCATAAAATTGCACAAATTGCATCACTCTTGCCCCGGTGACTGGGGAGGAGGCGAGCGGACGGGCTCCGGTCAGGGTTTGAATGCACACCGCGTTCCAATGCAGTTCTAGTTAATTAAAAACCAAAGGGTGCCGCGTGCGCAGCAATGCATCACCTCAGCGCCGGCCCTCGTCAGAAGCCTCCAGCAGGAAGAGGATCGCGAGGCTATTTACTTTCTCAGCTGCGGTTTTCACCTCCGACCTAAACGCCCGGAGACTCCGGTAATTGCCGGCGACCTCACCGGTGTAAATAAGGCGGACACACGTGGAAGTTTGTAATAATGAATAATTTTGTCGTCCTCAGAGACAGGGCAGCTAATCGGTATGGGCAACGTGTGTGAGGAGGGCACCGCTTTACCTTAATCCAGAAACTGATCGCAATTTCCTTCGTCCAGGAAAAAAACAAAAAAAAATCTCATTACTGATGCTCCGTGTTTGTTTGCTTTTGTTTGGTTATTCAGCTCAGCGTCTTAGTTTGACCACAACGGGCACACCCAGCGTGGAATATGAATGGGCTATTGATCTTTGTATTGACCAAGGAGCATCCACTCTCTGGAGCCTTGCAGGTCAAAGCACTGACAGAGGAAGCCATGACTCCGAAAACGTATGTGATGGAAGGATGGCCTGATGGGAGTCAGTCACTTTTTCTAGAGCAGGGATATAACCTCCACTGGGCTCGTGTGCCCCCTCCTCATTTGCCTATAGGCGGTCAAATCCATGTTGCTTATCCTTTGAGGGTCTGGAGCTATAGTCACTAACAAAGCAAACAAGTTCAACATGGGACAGCTCGGCAGGAACGCACTAGAAATACGTCACAATCAATAAATACATGCTGAACTAATGAAAACTTGAAACAGGTGAACCTAATGAGGGCAGGAGGTCCAGGGGACAAAAACCGAGGAACAGAGAGGGACAAGGGAAGCAAAACTTAAAACACAAATCCAAGCATGAGAAAAACACAATGCATAATTGAAAGCATAAAAATAAAAGAGGGCCAAACACAGGTGACGTGTCTGCCTGGCTTTATTTTTGATTAAATATAATTTGGATTTTTACTCTTGACACATTTGTTCCAGATGATTGTTTTAGCTGTTGCAGATTGAAGGATTCTGTTCCTCTGCCATTTGAAATTTTCAGAGTTTTGTTGTGTCTTCTTTGGATTTTCCACCGTGTCTCTCGCAGAGCAAACGCAGCGCTACAGTGGAAACATAGAGCAAGTTTTAATGAGTTCTCGGGTTCCTCAGTATCACATGTTGCCTCTCTCAACTGTCATGCCCAGCGTGTGCTCCATATATTATTCATCGCTGGGGAGGGAAGGAGGAGAAGGCGTGTGTTGTTTATCTGCTCCTCTGACATGGTGTCTGTATGGAAGATACTTCTGAAATACAGCTAATTGCACGAGATCAGGAGAAAGAGTGGAGCAGGCTTTTTATTTCCATTATTTACTCTGGACTGTACACTAGTTAAGTGAATAGTAAATGACTTTTCTAGTCTTGGTGAGCGCTCAAAGTCATACACTGTGTATGTGCAGCACTGCCAGCCAGCCCTGATAATAAATATGTTATTTAAAAAGCTGCTGGAGCCAAAAAAGAATCTTAGCTCGCCATGAATAGCGACATTTTCTATCAAGTCGTCATAAAACCTGGCATCCCTGTAATGGTTTTCCATTAAAAGATGCACCCTGACCTTTTGTCCTCAGTTTCTAATTCTCATGAATGTATTGTAAATGGCCCAAAATGATTATGAATCACAAATGTATAAAACCATTATTATTCGCCTGGAAGAAATAAACCCTCCAGGCTCTGCCTGGGAAATCAGCCGTGTATTGTGCTCCGGGGAAACTAAGACTGCTATCACTGCGCCTACATCCACTGTGGCGTCTTCACAGAATCGAATGAGGTAAACATGAAGTTTCAAAGGGTTAAACAAAAGTTCAAAAAGTGTAGAAATAATAAATGAACTCGATCTGCTATGAGCAATATGCTTCGAGATTTTATAGAAGAACATTTGTTGTTTGGATTCTATTTAAATGTTTGTATTATTGAGGAAGTATGTCTTTAGCCTCATAAAATTCAACAAAATGTTCCACTTAAAATTGCAAACATATTGTCAGATTGCTTTTTCATAAACACGGCCCAAAACTCCATAGTATTTCTCTCAATCTTGCAGTGGTACAATAGTAAACCAGGGAAGATTTAACCTCCCTTTGTGCTCCTCATTTTTATTTGCTCAGTTCTACTTTCATTAGATCACACTCAGTCAGATCAAACATTTCTGGTGAAAGCTTTTCGCTTTTTTTAAAAAGACATATTGACAGTGGTTCTGTATGGCTGTCTCTGGTTCTCCCAGACTGGTGACATTTGAATCAATATGCTAATGAACGCATATGTATAATGACAGTACAGTTCTTTTTTTTTTTTTTTACATATTTGGATCAAATTCTGTGAATAGTCTGTGAAAGAGAAAATGAACCAAACAGCTGCGGGTTCAAATTATTAAGGGAATGAGCAAGATTCAGGTTGAAGAACACAACGAGGGAAAGCTGTTCTGTGGAGTCGTTACCGCGTGTGATGCAACGTTTTGTGGGTGCAACATCATTTGCACTGGGTCAAAGCAGCATCTGAATCAATACTGCAAAAATATAAATACACCCGATCGATAGCAATGTGTAGGTGTCTCTATGCATGGAGCAGTTGCTTCTGCCCCACAAAAGCCTCATTCCTCACTCCAGAATGCAAATACAAGTTAATTTACACGCTTCAAGGCCTACACACCAGCCTCCTTTAGGCTGAAGAACCAGCGCTGGCTACGCCACGGACTACAGTAGAAGATGCACTTTTTAAACTCATTGGAAAATTAACACAGACTTCACAGCGCGCTGTGAATTTTCCTACAAGAACCGTCTTTGTCTGCCACAGCCCAGATAACAAGAAAACAAATGGGCCCCAGAACAAAAGCAATTGCTCTTCTTTTTTTTTTTTTAATAATCCCGCAAAGACAAAAGTGTTACTGACAGGCAGAGACACGCGGCGGAGGGTTTTTTTTTCTGACACACAGGGCTCCAGGTTTTCAACCAAACACTTAGCACAGGCTGTGGGCAGGAAGCCTCTGGCAGCCATCTGCTTTTGAATGAATGAATTTATCTAATGCTGCAGCTTTCAGTGGTAATAAAAGCTCCGGCCGTGTCCGTGAAAGAGGACATGCTCTTGGGGAGGCGTGCACAGCAACCTTGTTCTGAGCAATTTGTCTCGAAAAAAAAAAAAAGGCTCTGTGAATAAATCAAAGCCCGACTGAGCATCCTTCATGCCCAACACCCACGTGTGTTTTGTCGTTCCTTGCAGCCATTTAATAAAACAAAGGCTTTCCTGCCACGTTTGAGTGTTGCCATTTCCATGGTAACCACATGTACCGCGGCCGTAAGGTTTCTGAATGCAGCCCAGATTTCATCAAGGGTCACTGTGGAGCGGAGCAGAGGAGGACGAGCGTGGTGAAAAAGAAATATATAAATAGCAGGCTCCACAGTTCAAAAGAGGCTAGAAGAAGAAAAGCTTTAGCACTCTCCTCCGTAGTGATTCAGCTATTCTGTTCTGACACTTATTTCCAATTTTGCTTTTATTTTCAGAAGTACATCTAAAGGCTTTTCAGGTATTTCTTGTCTGTGGAAGCTGTGGAAACCCATGTTTGACATCAAGTGTCTCCGTGTGAGTCTGGTCTGTGACAAACATGGAAATAATGTTGACAGCTTAAAAAGGAAGACAACTCCTTTTCCAAAATCCAGCATCTCATGCATGGGGCAATTTACCCAGTAGCATAGTTACCATATTTATCTGCAATGCAAATACAACACATCGATCCCATGGGAAGAAAATGAGGAGGAAGAGCTGCTGTGGACTAGGAGATTTGCTGCATTTAAGCAAACATGAATGAAATCCCTGTGTCGGGGGCTGGAATCAATATTCATGGAGATGAAACGCATCTCTAAATTGATTATTTCCAGCAGAGTCTACTGAGAGGAGGAGTGCAGGGCCGAATCGTTTTTTTTTTGTAAACTGTACCTGTCCATCAAAGCCATTATAGGATTCACTTTCACAACGGATTAAATAAAAAATCTAGACATTTATACAAAATGCAAATAAGTGTCTGTGCAATTAGGAAGGTTCAGAGGAATTAGAGTAGACTGAGCTCTGCAGTTTTAGCCATAAATGTCGGCAAAAAACGTTGAAAAATATTTTCCCGCAACGGTAAAAAATTATAGAAGTTCAAATATTTACTTTCAAGTTAACTTGAAAGCTGGAGAAGCCCAAATTTCTACCTTTTAATTCCTACAAAAGTAATATTTGCAGAGGATAAAGCTGTCTCACATGATGATGATGATGTAAAAACATCAAACCCATGTTTTTCTGCTCATTACCCAGCGGGGCCGAGCCAGGGCTGAGGGACGCAATTAAGAGAGGACAGAAAAAGACCTGTCGCACATGAATTAGACTGAGCAGTCAGAGCTCCACTAACAAAGATGACTGTAGCCCGCTGCAAGATTCCACCGAGCTGATTTGATATTCTCTTTGAGGAAATAATAGGGAATAATATGCTGCGGTTGAGAGCTTCTCTGAAAAATGCACGGCAGCCTCTGAAGTGCGTTGTGAAGTGCGGCCAAACGCTCTCTGGCAGGAGTCGGGATCGAGGTCCAGGCCTGAGGCCCGGGGCGTCATCAGTTAAAGTGAATAAACAAACAGCATTGGATATCAATTTTGCTTTTTTCAAAGGCTAATTTTGCTTCCTTGATGAAATGCGTGGACACATATTCAGTCTGTTTGGTCTTTGGGTTTGAAATTCAAATGCTGATGGCTGAGACAACCCGAGGAAGCGAGGAGTCTCACAACAAAGCCGGCCCAGCCGTGTCGGAACCAATGCTGAGGGAGGCACTGATGTCTTTGTAATCCATGACCGACATTTCTAAAGGTCAAGTTGTTTGAGTGAAAATCCGAAGTGTGTTTTGGGAAACAGAATTACAGATTAGCATTAGAGAGGTAAATATGTTCCTTTAGTTTGGCCCTCAAAAGGATGGTATGGGAAAAAAAATCGAATGACTTTTGATTTGAAACCGGTTCTAGTCCCTGGAATTAAATGGGACACGCAGCATGAGACGTCTGTCCAAGGAGATTCCACTCCAATTTTAGCTTTGGAAAATGACTTCTCCTGGCTTGATAAATGAAGGCAAAGAAGTTAAAATAACTGATGATATAAATATATATTCTTCTCTTCTCTAATTTAAGGGGGGGCTGTTGCTCAACTGACCCCATTCCAGCTTAGCATTTTATCGCTAAACTTTGCAGATATTTGGTCAGAAAGCGGACATTTAGGACGAATGACGTCATCAGATGAAGGTTATTACAGTTCATCGCTTCTTCTTACTAAGTGTGCGAAGGTGGTCTTTGTGACATTGTTAAACATATAAAAACCGAGCTGAAGATTTCATATGTATCTTTCAAATGCTCGTCAGCGTGTCTTAACCCGGCCAGGCAGCCAGTTTGTGCTCTGCAGCGTGAGCTCTGGTGATGGACTGGAGGCGGCTGCAGTGTTAACACTCGGAGTAAACAAACCCACAAACTTCATACAGGCAGTGAGTAACAGCAGACTGGCACGGCACTAACAGAGAACACCAGCAGGCACAGTGTTAAACCCCAAACAACGTCCCACTGCATCCTCCACAGGGAGGTACTGCGTCGTCTCTGCCTGCCTTAGTTTACACCACTGCAAACAGGTCTATGCCCTCCGTTTACTGCTCTGTTTTATTACGTAGGTACAGTAAAACTCAGCATGTTGCTGGTTTCAACGAGGCAGATCAGAGCTATTCAGGAGATGCAGAGACGAGATGCTGTGATTTTTATTCTCTCTCACTTTTTTCCTCTGTAAATTGGTTGATGGTGTGTATTTAGTCTAAAGCACTAGTTGTTCCACACACACACACACGTGCATCACTTTCTCTCTCACGCATCATCAGGTGCAGTTTGGGTTTTCACTGTCTCGGCTGAGGACTCTTTGGCACGTGAAATGGGAGAAAGAGGGGGATCGAAACATCAACTTTCCAGGTCGGGGACGACCCATATTAATATTTTACTGCTGTATCTGGTGCTAAACTAACTCCCTAATGAGGAGAGGTATTTAGTTCAGTTCCTGAAATGCCATTCAGCTACGTACAGCCATGTGCCGACCACCTAAAGAGGTGCGGAACGTGAGGTTCCAGATTCCTGAGGCAGCCGTTGTGGACAGAAAGAGGAAATAAATAATGCTATCTTAAGTTCATCTTTATATTTACATAAGCCTTGAAAATCAATCTGGGATACCGAGTTCTTTAAGTCCCCTCTTAGCTTTAAGCTTTCCAATCTCTCAGAGACAAACGGCAGCAACAAAATATACTGAAGTGAAGTTGATAAAAGGATGATTGAAATGTCAGAAGGTGGAAAAAATAAATAAACTTCCATCGAACCACCATCAAAGTGGGTAAACACGACAAAAGGGAAGTCATTTCATCTGGTCGGGAGAAAGCGCTGCTTTTGTCCGTGACGCGACTCTTAATGGTGGAGATTGATGGGTGACAGGAACATCTGTCAGCCACATCTGCTTGAAGACTGCATGAAGGACAGTCCACGGTCCGATTAACAAATGCCAGATGCACTTTGGGCTAAAATAGCAGCATAACATTTCAACATCGCATGAATTGAAATGTTTAAGTTGCGAGTAATAAGGCACTCGCTTCAGTTGTGAAGCCCCGGTGCAGCTGCCAGCAGGCCTGTTAAAGCACCTGACAGCTTGATTATTGCCTGCATCACTTAAGAACCTAATTATCGCCGTGTAAGTTAACGTACTCGCTGTTTTCATTACCGCGTCAGGATGTTTTGACAGGCGCTTCTCTCCCGGAGAGGCGCATGGATGAAAAGTGGTGGTGTGGAAGTATTGGGATTATGTGGGGGACTGTGCATGGGTGTGTTATTTCCCAAGTGGCGCTCAGCAGTAAACACGAGCCTGGTGATTGAAGGTCCCTGTGACACAACCAGTACCTCCTACTGGGCCCATATGCTCACAGTAGCTGGCCCATAAGGGGGCGTTGTCTCTGTGTGAGTGTGTGTGTTTTCATCAGATTCTTCCAGGCTTTAATCACCACTTCAGAAGAACCAGCGTGAAAACTTCTATAAGGTACGACAGCTCTGTTCGAGTTATTAACAAATCCAACATTCATCCACATAAACTGAGCTTCAGCTGTCAGCTGCCAACACACAAATATCCAAGATTCAACCTCCAGGGCCTCTGTCTGTCTGTCTTCCTCAACTCTCAGCTTTTAAAATGTTTTATACGTCCACTGTGGGTTCAACACATTCAGATAGAATCAATCTGTTTTTTTCAGACTTGTCCAACAGAGGATCAACCACCAAAAAGCAGCTCTATAGGGCTTCATTGCTATTCCTCCACTGAAGTGCTTGTCTATAGGATACCTCTGACACAAGGTTAAGAACCATTTGAATGCATTTCACTTTTTTAGAGAGCCACAAGAGCCACGGACGAAAATGAGAGGACCATCAATGATAATTAAGTTTCATCTCTGGTATAATATAAATGTATTATCACTTGCAAAAGCTATAGATCCTCATAAGTGGTTAGGGTTTAGTTATGTCACATAGTAAACTGTAAACGCTTAATATAATCATGCAACTTTGGCTATGTCTCCGAGTCATTTAGCAGACGCTTTTATCCAAAGCGACGCACAAACACATTCTTGGACAGAAGACCATTCGACCAAAATGAACACCAGAGACCTGGAGTTCAACGGTCTGCTTCTTAGGAGGCTGCTAATGCACTCAGAGAATGGAAAAACAATGTCAATCTGGACATCTTCACGACGCATATACACACACATAGGCTGGCGCACTGCACACTTGAAGCCCTTGGGAGATGGAAATAGTCAAACAGGATCTAAATGCAATCCATTATTCATAATGCATCTGAGAGATGAGGCGGGGACGGGGGTGCGGGTGTATTTTTAGGTCAGCATGTGCAATCATAAAATGTACAATCAGGAAAAGCAGCGGAATTGTTAAATCCCACTCATCTCTAACCAGAGAGAGACAGAGAGACACTGGAATCCCATTTCCTAAAAGCGAGCATGTTCTGGCTTTACAAGTACCAGCCCAGTCCATTACCGAGTCTCTGAGAGTCTACATTTATAGCAGGGAGAGCGAGGCAGAGACACGGAGCGCATCTTATTGGCATCATAAAACACCATCACTGTCACACTGATCCAGTTTTATCCAGTGGCCGACTGGTGCGCGCTCCAGCAGCTTCTATCAATCAGAGACCAGGGGGCCTCAGCGAGGTCATCGCTGCCCCACGCTGAAATGTTTTCACTTCCACTCGCCAGGTTAACAGAGTTTCCAGCTTTCGGCGGCAGCGATCAACCGCGTTTCGACATCAGGCGTGTCTGCAGCAAGGAACGCACGCCCCTGCTCTAACCTTCACGCTATCGGCTGCACAAAAAGTTTATAGAAACGCCCGTGTCTGCCTACTCTCGTCACGTTAAAAGGCTCTGTGCAGAATTTCACACTCTGCTGAATTTGCACCGAGCAGAATTTTCCATTTATTCACAAGCTGTCAGTCAGAAATGATGTGCAGTCTCACAGGGTGAGATAATTGATGTCTCTTCTTTCAAGAGTGGCGCATCCAGGTAACATCTAGATACAGGTTAACTCCGCCCACTGCACATGTGCTGACGCTAAGCTTCATCCACTGAGAGGCTGAGCTCAGGTTTGGAGGAGTAGAGGTGAGGGTGACTACTGGGGCCTCGCTTTGGAGGGTTTCCTGACGTACAGCCAGAACCTGCCAGAGAAACGATGTATCCCATCTGCCACGGATGCTCCTCGGAATCGGAAGATTTGTCTGAGACAAACTGAGCCTGAGAGGGAAGAGCAGTCCTGCGGAGGTTGAGATCTGGAGTCTCACAGTGGGGTGGACTGATAGAGTCTCTGCTGCAGAAGGAAGTGGCAAGCATGTCGCATTGTCTTCATCTGCTGCCATTCGTTATAGCAAATGATCAAATAGCTCATTAGCAGGTCAAGGTAGCGAATCAAAGGTTTGTTTTTACAGCAGAGCTCTTTTATTGCATTTCAATCGATCAATTACCTCTCTGTGAAGCAGCTCTAATTGAAGGGGGCAAAGTCCGCCATTCCTGCGCTGGACTCAGATTTCCCACAGGAGACGATGCATTAATTAGATCCAGCCCAATTTTAAACTCATTGGTAACAGCGTAAGTGTTGACGTGCCAGAGCTGTATTCGGTTACCGCTCATGCAAACAGACTACCCCACTGCCAGGAGTTCACATCAATACTGACTTTGTTGACTGCTTCAGTTGCCATATCTGTGCTCATGCAATCCAGAGACGCTGAAGAGCCTGCAGTACATATCCCGCCCTCTTGAAAGGACAGCATGTTAGCCGATCCCTCAAAGATGTCTGGGCATCTTATTATGATGCCCCCCTGGATTCCTCCCTGTGGAGATGTTGAGACACGTCTGACTGGAAGCAGACCCTGAACCAGGCCCGGAATACGCCGAAGGGATTATTTATTCCATCTGGCCAGAGAATGCCTCCGAATCCCCAATGAGGCGCTGGAGGTTGCAGTCAAAGAGAGGGGGTGCTCGCACACTCCGAGAGGCTTGAAGAGGAGCAACCACCCAGATAAAGACAACTGGCTTTATATTCTTTGCTGACACGCTGTTAATGTAAATGAATCCTGTTTCACTAAGCTTCTTTTAACCCGCCATTGAAAATGTCAAATGTGGCATAAATTTTAAAACGTACTAAAGATTCTCATTAGAATAGACACGAGCTCTGAGAACAAGACCCAAAATAAAATGATGTCCTAAAATAGGTAAACAACGACACCACTGTAGCTTGTGAAGTCAAAATTAAATAACTGTGTGCGAGCACTGATCTTTTTTCCACTCGGAGACAACAGCCCTCTTCAGTGCAAGCCATCGACGTCTCTCTCCGAAGACTGTAATGTGCTGTGGCAGCAGACGGGCCCTGCCGTCTATAAAAAGCGGAGTTGTGCCGCATGGTCGAAGTCTGCGGCACATCAGACGGACAAAAACAAGACAGCAGGGACTGTGTGAGGCTGGAAAGATCAAACCCAGATGGTCCGTTTCTTTGCGGGCTGGCACAGAGTATCCTAATTATTATTCGTGTGAAGAGAGGCTCCGCTTTGAGTCTGATAGCATTGGCTGACATGGCCTGAGGCGAGGCCAAGGCTGACCCCGAAAACTTTGGAAAACAACAGCGCTATTCACACTCTCACACACACACACATTTTATCCGGACGGATAATTAAGCCATATTTAAAAGTGCAGGAATATTACCAATGGTAACTTCAGCCCAAACAGTCAAACACCGTCTGGTTGGATGTGCAAACAAAGCAGGTAAACACACCTAAATAAACAGGCAGGGAAATGCAGACACTCTCAACCGCAAGTACACACACGCACGCGCATGCACACACACACACACACATGCAGTAATGTGCTGGGACTGAAATAGAAGCAGTTAATTACGTGAGTGAGTGAATGAAACTTTTATAGTCCGCTGTCTTTTTATGGTGTTGACAGTGCTGCTCTTTACTGCTTTTACTCAGCTACACTACTCAAAGTTTGGTCGACAATGAACACACTGTGACGCGCACACGCTGTGCAGTTATGTGCTGATGTCCTCTCAATATTAGGATTTATAGTCCGTGTCCAGACCATTTCTGACCCATTCCATGTTGAGGAACATGCAGATATCCTAACAACACATGTGAATCACATGTTTTTTCTCTTCCAGCTCAGTGTCACTTATTCACCTATTGATCATCTCCATGCAGAAACCACGATGTATCGGCACTTCCTTCCACTATCCAGAAATATTTTCCGTATCGGGAGCCTGCGCCGTAGCATCAGGCGATGGCGCCGAGGTCTGATGTTCTTGACCGATGAATCACAGCCCCATGTTAGCATTCCAAAGATTTTAACATTTGTCCACAAAGAGACAAGCGAGATTAGCTTAGCTTAGCACAAAGACAGCTGGGGGCACATCTCACGAGCCATGAACAAGGGTTTTAAGCTCTAGTATTGGATATCCAAAATGAACCTTGGAAATCACATGGTATTATCTTATGGAAATGTGCATTTTATATCTTATTTTATGTATTTATTAAAGGTGAAAATATCACACTACATTAACATGGACCAGGAGAGTTTTGGGGCTTTGGCGCCTGACATCATCTGTGACTCACCCTCAGAAACAGGGATGTTTGAAATGGCCCCTCCAGCTTCCCAACTCTGTGACGTCTGAAAATAGATAAATAGATTTTATGAGAAACCCAGTGCAATGACACACAAACAGACAAATGGAAAACGTATGAGGGACGGTAAAAAGTCAAGGACACGGCCAATAGGTGGCATTAAAAAGGGCACAGTTATCCAGCCAATTAAATTTATAACCCACATTACGCACATTTGGCAGACTAGGTTGCAGAAATTGAGAAATGGGGGACATGTGTCCTCAGGCATGCCCATCTAACACACACACGCACACACACACACATTATAGTCCTCGATCAAAGCACCGGCAGCTGTAAGCGCCATTTCAAGGGAAGCCATTATGCAAGGAAAATGTCATTAGTGATTTTACAATTTCACGCACCAGCGATGCTAACATGTCTCTGGAAGATGGCGGGGCACACGGGAAAGGTTAGGGCCTCAAACTCTGAAAGCAAACCTCTTGACTATGATGGAGGGAAGTGCTCGGCTCAGACCTATACCTGAGATCTTTATTGGAATGACCCCATCAGGAGCAGGCAAACTGGAATCTAATCTAATTCTACATGTATGAATAGAGGGGTAGAACAACAATGGTTAATCAAGCTTTAGACTGGTCCCTATAACCTCCATCTCTCCGTGATGAAGGTCAAACTAACATCTATATATTCCAAAAGTAAACCGACAGTTTACTATCTGTTCTACTTGAATGACCAGAGAGAGGCGGGAAACACAAAGTGAAGGAACAAACAAGTTTATCCCATAAAAACGTGATTGATTTAATGGCCCCATCTATAAACTGGGTTCTAATTGCATAGTGTTAACACCTATGACAACATCACGGCCTTGGTTGCAGAATGCCCCGAAGAAGTTACTACAGCAGACGGTGCTCAGGACCTTTTAATCACAGTTTAATATTTAAATTACCACAGAAGAAGATGAAAACGATCCGCGTCGCAGATGCGTGTCACAGGGTGGGCAGGGCAGCCAGACGACTGTCCCTCCGCAGAGTTGGCAGATCAAAGGAGGTTACAATTAAGCCACATCCTTCGAGACGTCTTGAAGGGATCAGCCAACGAGCTGTCAGCGCTGTCAGCCTGTCGGCGGTGAGCACAGTTCCGTGATTGAGCAGAGCTGAATGGGCAGAGCACAGGCCCTTTTGTTCAGCGGCAACAAAATAAGTACAAACACACAAAAGCTCTGTGGGAAGGCAGAATGGTGATCACACCGAAATTAGCACAGTGAATGAGGCTTTTCATTTGGGGCACGAAACCAACTGTGCTGTGTCTTGAGCATTTTTCACATTGGCTAATGAGACGTTGTGAAATACGTTCGTGTTGATGGTAATGTTTCTGCCTGCAGAACATTCCCCTGACATTGCTAACACCACCAGTGTTAGCTTGGTGCCCCCCCCCCCCCCATTGATCATTTCTAATGAAACCGCCTCCAACACTCTTAAAGTTTCACTGTGTGAGATTTAATTTCATCCTGAGCCTTCCCGTGGATGCGAGACCTTTAACTCAGTGCAGTGAAACGCATCCATCAAACTGCACTTCCTTGTTTGAGTTTCATCAACAGTATCTATTTTTATCACTCTGTCGAAATATCAAATCTGCTTGGTTATCAAAGCTGTGCCAATGAGCCGGGGGTAGAAAACCCGAATAACATATTAAGTATCAAAGATAATTATCGTTGCATGTCTGAAGAATACAGCTTGTTCTCACTCTGAAATTTGAAGACAAATTAAAAAAAGAAAGAAGCGAAGAAAAACACAATGAGCAATCTGTTAGTTCTCGAGTCCATGTTTGACAGATGGACTCAAATTATATAAAATCTATTCCGCACTTTGGCAGAAGGCCATTTTCCACCCGTGTTAACTGCGCTAGTAAATCAAACTTGGACTTCAAAACAGGCTCGTGTTTGTATCGCAGCATGGAAAATAAAACGAGGCTTTGATAAGGCTCCTGTGCCTCCTGGCTCGAGGCGATTTCACAACAAGTGCGCATTGAGTGTTTCCATAACCGCGCGTCCCAGGGGTCACGCACAATCACTGTGACGTCAACACTCCGTCAACCTTCCCCAGCAGATTGGAGATGCTTGCGATAGTGGGAGCCGGCTCAGTATCGGTGAACGAAGCAGGTGTGCGTGGGTCTCGATTACGTGACAAAGTGTTTCTCTATTCTGCCTCCTCCATAATCCACTGATGGCTAATCTTCAGAAACCGACGGCACGTACGTCTGCACCGATAACGGTCGGTTTAAATCCCAATACTGATGCTGACTTGAGCCTTACATGACACCATCACACATATGAAACTTTCTGCCTCCTAGACATAGCACAACCTGTGAAATAAGGTAATTTTCCTGTCAAACAAAATGTGGACCACACTGAAAGTAAGAGAGATATTTCAGTGAAATGTTCAGAGAAAGTGCAGGAGATGTCCACGGCTGGAAGAAGTTTGAGACGGTGCTGGGCTGAATCCAAAGTGCACACAGAAACTTGAACCGACTATTTATAAAGTGCTGACATTTGAATTCAGCTCCACTGACTGGACTCATAACCATGACTGTGCTCCAAATTATACAGTAATTATTTGAATACTCACTGTGCTTTATGAGGATAAATAGGCTACATGCTGGCCAGAGGTGTGTTTTTTTTTTTTTTGTGCGTGCAATGATGGAACTGACCTTGGTACTGAGAAGAACTAAAAATAAGACCAGAGGATATTTTTCAGCTGAAAAGAGGCTGTTTCCTGGTTACCTCTCATTTCATTATAGCTGCAGCGCGAGATTTGAAAACATAAATATTTTCTACCTCCAAGAATTGTACGTGAATAGTTTCAAGTACGGTAAAAAGTACAATAAAGCACGGTGCTTAAAAATCTCAAATCTCAAATTGTTGTATCCAAAAGCGGCTTTAAAGCTAATTCGGATTCTCTATGAAGAGAGAGCCACGGCACTCTTATTTGCAGCTTCATCAACAGCACCGGCAGATGGGGGGGGGGGGACGGTGCTGCCCTTCAAACGAGAGCAGGCTGTTGACTATAGTTACGGCAGCACAAAAGCCATCTGCCCAAATGATTGCAGGTCTGTGCACAGACAGCCAGTCACTCACTAACATCGGAGACAAATGCAACGCCGTCTCTGCCATTTCCCAAAACAGTATCCTGCGTGCATTCACCGGGAGGGGTCAGCCTCAGGTGGTCCGACCTTGCACTCTGAAGAGGTTGGCCGCAATGTTCGCAGAATGACCTCAGACAAATTACACTTCTCCTGTTGTTTGCAGTAAATGGGATTTCAGGGAGACTGGACGTCGGGGGGGCGGGTTAAAATGGACAAACCTATCAGTAAACATCCTCAATTACATATCAGTATAATGCAGCAAATCTCAGCATGAGTGAAAAGCGCTCCACAGTAATTAAATCCATTCAGGCCGTGGACAATAATTCATTCGCCACCAGCTAAGCTGCCTAATAGGGGGCTGAAAGCGAAAGGGTTGTCACAAACAGCAGATTGGATTAAGGCGCGGCTGCGGGGGAGGAGATTCTACCGATACTGTTCAGAGGATTTACTCTTAGCAGATGTGAATATCGCATCAAAAAGGGATTTTGAAAGGGACAGTCGGTGGCTGGATTTATGGACTGTGGGAGCTGGGGAAGCGGGGGGGGGGGGTCTGCAGCAGGATGTCTTTGTTTTTTGGAAGAAAAGGAGCAGCGGAGCTTTCTCTGATCCGACATCACGGTGTCACTGTTAAACAGGAACAATATCAGACGGGAAGGGTCTGCAGCAGGATGTCTTTGTTTTTTGGAAGAAAAGGAGCAGCGGAGCTTTCTCTGATCCGACATCACGGTGTCACTGTTAAACAGGAACAATATCAGACGGGAAATTGTGCCGTCACCCTTGAAACTGAACCCTCACACTCTTAAAATGACTGATCTTAAGCTTTGGTGAACTGGAAATAATTTGAGTCGTACTGACAGCAAACAATTAGCAGTCTTCTTTGACATGTTTTTTTTTTTTTAATTAAGCTCAGTCGTGCCTGGATATTCATGACTGAACCATGCTCATATAAATATAATAACTCTTAAATCAGCGTATTGATAGCCTGCAACATAATAACTGCCATTAGAAAAGCTCATACAAGCAGTCACATTCAGAATAACATGAGAGCGCCGAGACCTTGACCCTTGACCTCCAGGCACCAAAAGGTTTTGGTTAACTAAATTAGAAGACATCCCCTCACACTGATTTTCCTTTGACCTTTTCACCTTTAAAAAAAAAAAAAAGCCTTTTGACGTTCAAGTGACCTTGGCCTCTGACCCTTCTATTCCATCTTGATTCTAATGAATATTTGTTCAAGATGTGATGACAATTCCCTCTGGGCATTCCTGATTTATTGATTTAAAGACAAATGCGAGGCCATGTGACCGTGAGCTTAAGACTTTTTGACCACCTGAACGTAATCAGCTCGTCCAGAGTCCAAGTGAAACGACGGACAGAAAACCTAATGCCACAAGCTGCAGATAATCATAGTATTTGTGTCTCATATCATATCATCTTAGACCAGTTTTTGTTAGTCCTGTCTAAAACTGCCAAAATAAAAGAGAAGTAAAATTACATTTCAGTGGTGCTGTCCCTTTAAACCAGTCGGAGTCGGCTCCATGTACCCTAGAAAAAAATAATTACCATTTTTTTTTCCTTTTACTTTGCAATTAAAGAAGTTACACCCCAGTTCTTCTTTTGAAATGGAAAATTTATGGTGCCATCAACAAGCGCGAGCTGATGCCCACCTTTCATTTATTTTCATTCCCGCCATACTCCCATCCTTAATTAGCCGGCACTGAAAATAATTAAAGACCTGTTTCCTGGTTCCGAGCCTAATGAGTGAGTCCGAGGAATTAAATAAGGAGCTGATGGCCGCGTGCAGTCCCACATCAATCCAATTATCTGAATGACCTTGCCAGTTTTGTCCCGGCGCAAATGGACAAGCAATTCGAGACCACACCCTCGGTAACAGATCAAAGTGTGGGAACGCTCGCTTTGCGGGCTTCACCTGCCAAGTCCGCCGGTGCACGGTCGCTCCTCTAAGAGCCAGCAAGCTTCAATCACGCTGGGAGGCAGGAGGTTATTAGATTTTATCGGTATGCGTGCCATGTTGGAGGGATTTCTACCCTGAGCAGAGCGGCGGAGAGAAACAGAACCTGAATGTACAAGCTGCACAATGACCGGCATTTAAATTCACTGCGAGTGCTCCCGTCTGTCCTCTGGGACGCACACGCACACACGCTCTTCAAAGTCGCACAAACACTGCATACACTGAATCTATATGAACAGTCACAGGTATAATGAGAGCCATACCTCTGAAAGTAAAACCTATCCTTACTTCTAACAGAACATGGCTCATGTGCAAATACAAGCACACAAATATGTACACGCCTGCATATATATCACTCACTCATCGTCAAGCGTGTGTCCATCACTGGGTCGTGGGGGCGGGGCTGGAGCCAATTCCAGCTGTCGCTGGGCGAGAGGCGGGGTTCACCCTGGACAAGTTTCCAGTTCATCGGACAACCACCCAAGCACGGGGAGAACACAGGAAGGCCCTGCTGGCTCGGTCCGAGAATCGAACCCAGGACCTTGCTACTCTGAGGCACTGCACCACCTGCAAATATACAAACCATAAATACAGTTCACACTTACTTACAACAGCCTTCAATTAGAGACGATTAAAACTGGAAAGAAGAAAATCTGTCTTATCTTCAAAACTGACCTGTGGTCACAGTTAATTTCAGTTCAGTCTCATGAAGAAGGTAAGACCATTCCAATTCCGAATAGGTCTATTTTATCAAGTGTTTCAGTGCCTAACAACACAGAAACTCCACCAATCAAATGACAGTGCATCAGCATCATCTCGATGTTTCCCTGGAAACATTGACAATAAAGGCTTTCTATTCTATTCTATCATCATCCAGAGCCAAAGCTTCCCACGACCTCCTGACACAAAGGTACAACGTGGATCTGTAGAGTGAACACTAACAAACCTCAGCTCGGCGTTCAGTCTCAGTTATGGCTCTCTTTCCTCTGTTGCGACTGTGTGTGTGTGTGTGTGTGTGTGTGATAGTGCTGATCGTAAACAACAGCAGCAGGGAAACAAATGGGTGGTCCCCCATCGGCTACATCCCTGCACCCAATCGATGATGCGCGATAACGCGGCAGCGAGGCCACAGGGGAGAGACGGATGGAGTCCCGAGCCTGCAGCTGAAATCCTGCTGTCGAAGCCCCCCGGCAGCGGAGGCGCGTGTTGTTTTGCATTTCTGGAGGAGGCGATGTTGCGGATTATCTAGAGGCTCAGAGGTGGAGGAAATTAGTATCTGCGACTTTCTCAGCTTTGGACAATAAGGCGGTGGGATACAGATTCTCCCAAAGGAGCGATGAGTGCCCCATGTGAGCCAATCAGTTACAAACACATCCTCTTGTTTTGTGTTCCTGCCTCAGGGCCAGTGCATATGACAACAGGAATGCAGCAACTCAGTGTCATAATTCCCAATTTGTCCAAATCTAATGCATTCTATTTATTTAATCTGAGTTCAGACTGGATTTATTACACGCAATACATGAGTGGATGTGCGAGGATGCTGCAGTCGAGTGCGAGGGAGATGGCAGGTGGTACTTTAATCTGTCAGCTACAATCAACGTCCGTAACCAGCATTTTAAACTATGAGATCCAAGGAAAAATAAAATTGAAAGATTATTATATTTGACTTTATTCAATCGTCGACCCTGAAAGTATCTTCAGGTGTTCTAAAAATGTCCCCGATACATTATCCAGCAGATAAGAGCAGCCTGCAACGCAGCCTGAGAGGCATGAGTGAGCTCAGATGTTTTCTCATTTAGACTGTGGAGGCTGGAGAGCGAGATAATACGTCCAGAGAGACCGTACACAGAACCTGAAACAATAAAGGTGTGTGTGTGGGGGCGAGAGGTAAGGGGGGGGGGGGGGGGGGCCTGTGAGGAGGGGGGGGGGGGGGTCCTCTGAGGAACGTGCGCCCTTGCGAATGACACTGAAATGTGAAATGAAGGATTGGACAAAAACTATCTGCTGTGTCACTGCGTCCATCCCATATTATCCCACACAGCGTCCCCCGACTCCACAACGATGATGGCCGATATGAGTGCATTGTTACCCTACAAGCTACAGCTCCCTTTAGAGAAGAATCCAATATTTTAAGACGCCACATTTTAAAATGTAATTAATTGTAGGCCTCCAAAAATAAAAAAGGACTCGACAACAAGGCTTTGACAGAGCATTAATGTGTTTGTTGTTGGAGGTAAAGTAGTATAAGTAGCAATTAATAATCATAATTATTTTAAGCAATTATAAATTGTCAATGTCTGAGGGAAAGGGAACGAGTCTAGTCAAGTTTAGTTTGTTGATTCCAAGAGGAGTTTACTGGGAAAAGCTGCTCCGATGTAAATGAGATGTTCAGTAAATACGCCTCTAAGTGTGGGAAATGTCTCAATAATTAAAACTGTTTACAGACCTTGCTTTTCGGGATCGGGAGATTTGATTCATGACTTCTAAAACCATGACTGGGGCTACGGTTTGGTGGAATGTGGGATAAATAAATAAATAAATAAATATATATATAATAAAAATATAATAAAGGTATTCATCCACAGGGCCTTTTAGAGCTTAATTTTGAAATGAGAGAAAAGGCAGAAATATTCCAAACAAACATAATCACGACATTCTGTTTGAACTGAGGAATATGTACAGTATAATAAAAACACTGAAAGAAAAATAAAAGGCTAGAAATCTGTTTCGCTGGCAGCCTGGAGAGTGAAAAACGAGCCAGCTTAGCTGACAGGCTGATAAGAGCAGAAACTGTGAGGCGAGGTCACCTTCAAATAAACTATGCTCTGCTGGATCGTTCATCACGGAACATGATGGATGGGAAAGTGAGACGTCGTCAGCAGGAATCTTGGGACACCACTGGGAAAACAGATGAGTGGGAGCTCTCGACCCGAGCCAAACACACAGGCAGGGCTGGAGCTGACATGTCAGACAACGCCGCACAGGGAATTTAGGCAGCAGGGACTTATTTATTTGTAGTAATTATTTATCCGGGGAGGGTGGGGAGGTGGGGATCACATAGTGTAGAATAATCCAAAATAAATAAAACTCAGAAAAACAAATAACAGCCTTTGCCTTTGGGGAAAAATGTGCGATGAAGCTGGTTTCGCTTTATTCCCACGCTGCTCAGAATTAAAGGCTGGATTTCCATCCACAAGGAGCAGGAGGGAAAGTGCACACGGGATTTATTTTTAGATATTCTTTACATCTTCGTCTGTGTCTTCTGTGTGTATGGTACAGCTTGTTCATCCAGTTATATTTTATTATCATACACCTGTTTAAAGAGGTGACACACTTTAGTCACAATAGCACCTAATGCCTTCCCAGCATCTTTACAGGAGGAGTTCAGCGAAAAAGGAAAATTCACAAATTACCACCAGTAAGCCGATGAAGGGGGGAAGTGTTTGAGTTTTAGGGGTAAACAGCTTTGCATCCAAATCCACTTCAATTGAAGAAAGGCACAGCAGAAAAATCCTAGCATGTCTCAAAACTGTGGTGCCATCAAAGAGTCTGTAAGGCCCGACATTCAAATGTGACTCATAATGGCCTCATTAAACCGGGGTTTTAGACTTAATTAGCCTTCCCCGGAGCCGCGTACACATGCCTGAGTCATTTTGTTGTTGTTTTCCTGTCGCTGAAAAAGCGTGTCTGTTTTTAACTCCTTTGGCCCTGGAAAGCACTTTTGTGAAAAGTGCTGCAAAAATCAACTTTACTTACTTAATATATTAAATAAATCAAAACCCCATGCAGTAAGACTGCGAGTTGATTTTAAAGGTTTTCAAGCAGTGAGGCAGTTCAATAGAAAGGAAGTAGGGTGTCAGGGTCAGTGCCTCAGTCTGGGCTTAGTTTGGATGGAACGCTCGCATAAAGACGTAGCCGTTCCCAATTTGGACTGAAATGCGAGGCCTGCTTCGTCTTGCCCTCAGCTCTTCCCTCAGCTCTTCCAGCTAAGACGAGCAGCTAGTTTATGTGCGCTGTCATCCTGCAGAAGAAAAGCATCTTATCTCAGCGGGTCTCTGGGTAATTTACTGCCGGCTCGGCTTCTCAGTGCGGTTTGAAATATATTTGACTATAACTGCTGACAGATGACGTTTGTGTTGAAATATAGCATTCGATGCTGCCACTCTGTCTGACGGCAAAGCTGAATACATAATAAATACACGCTTTATTGGATGGTTTAACAACAGCACCGCCTCTGTGGATACCTCAGTGGATGCATAAATGTACACATGTCACTACATTTCAATAAAAGTATATATACACATATAAACCGCACTGAACAGGAGAAAAGTGATCTACAACAAATTGACAGTTGTGTATTTTATTAGACTTGTAATGAGGTATTTTGGCATAGTTTGTCAAAGTAATGTTGCAGCTAGGGCCCTGAAATACACACTGCAGGAAGGTGATAAGGCAGAGGTTAGATAAAATGTAAAAATATCAGGGCTCGTTACTCTGTGCTTGACAGGTTTAATATTATCCCAGCCACGGAGGTTGAATTTGTTGGTTTATATGTTGTTTTTCTGACTAAGATTAAAACCCCACTTGACGGATGTGGTGTGGTAACATTGTTTTCTCAGAGAATAATTCATGATGAAATAAAATCAGCCATGTTTGTGGGACTGATGCTTTGGTGCTTGTGCCGTGGTGTGGACGGCCAGCCTGCTGATATATTTAATCTGGTTTTTTCTTCCACTTGCAATCCGTCTGGAAACTTTTCCAGGAAAGTTTCTTAATTCTGTGTGGACTCTTTGGGATCTCTTTGAAGCCTCCACTTCTTCTCTATTCCATGTCAGTGAAGAAGTGTTTGGACTTCATTACAGCTGCAGCAAGGTCTCTGCAGATCATTTTAGCCTTGAGCGCTAGCCGCTGATGCCTGGGATATGTTAATTGCCATTCAACATTCTCACACACACACACAAACACACACACCGAGGGTTTATGCCTCTCCTGCAGTCTCTCATTGTATCTGCTATTTGTCGAAAGTGGCAATATTCAGATGATAAAACAGACGATGTGTAGATTTTGTCAGTGTGAGATGATGCTGGTAAATAGCAGCAGTTTAAAATACTCCACTACTCCTCAGACAATTACATGACGTACATTTGTATAAGCACTGATGACTATTGCTGTTAGTATTGCAGTGTAATCAGTCAAGGGGCACTAAATCACTGTATTTAAGAAGAGAAGAAGTACTTTACATAGTACTTTGAAACCCCACTAACATAATAACTACGATTAAACAAGCTAAGTGAACGGTTCAGGTTGGTGGAAGTGAGGTCTAATAAAAGACACACTCTGACAGACCCTGCTTCCCTCAGGCCGGTCGTTCCAAGACTGGGTGCGGTTAGAAATAACCCTGACGACTTCATGGGAGTAATCTCAGGCAGTTAGATCTGCCACAGAAATTAGAGAAATAAATCTTATATAAGCAGGTCAATCTATAAGAAGCCAAGGTTATAATCATAGTCGTAGTCCCTCATGTTGAAGTGTTCGAATAGGAACGGCGCACTTTCACAAAATTCTACAGATGAGGAAACCACGGTAACCAGCGATGTAGTAATGGGCTCCTAATGGGTCTGAAACCCTTGCAATTCACAACTGTTCCAACAACAAACCCTAATGCTCAACCTGGGAAATTAGAGGAGAGAACTTAAGCCTGGAAAAACGGAACTGAGGAACAGCAGCGGCTGCACTGAACAGCATCGTCTACTGATCAAACCGCAACATTGTTAGTCGGTACTGGAAGCCACTGCAGCCACACCGACGGGTTACCTAAAGGTGAGCGCTGCACCGGGTGGGACACGTGTATGTATCCATCTCACAGAAGGGAAATATCTATATAGTCAGCTCCTGCTTATATAGTATTTGTGTGATGAATATTAATGCGCAGGTTAATCGCTTGCCCCGGGAAGATTCGCGTTTAGCTTGTGTGGAACTCGGCTCGTTAACACAGTGCAGCCGTCAGGAAGCACGGTAAAGACTAATGAGGGAGCTACAGCACATCGGCGTCTCTCTCTGTACTCGAAAGTTAACACTCCACTTAAATTGCCCATTACAGAGCTTCTGGGTTACACCCCCTGCATGAAAACATGAAAAGGCAGCACATTTTATGGGCTGTAATGACGAGCATATATTCCATGTTTAGCAAACTTTCTACCTGTGAGGATCTGCGAGGTTGATGACGACCTGCTGTTATTTGTTCAGGGTTAAAGGCTCAGGCATAAGGTTTACACATTCTCATTTACAGATATCAGCCAAGAAAATGGAGCGGGTGCTTTAAATATAATACACTGGGAGCATCTGATGGATTTGGAAATGAATAAACACGAAGACAAGGCCGAGGGACGGAAAAACTGAGAAGAACTGAACAACAACAGTTAACATGACACAAATTAGACTAATGAAGGAAGGGCAGGAAATGAACAGAGGAGGGAAGCCCAACAAAGACAGCAAGTAAACTGCACTGCAACGAGTAAGCAAGTGAATAAGAAACACATAGAGCACAGGCGTGAGCCCAAAAGAGGAAGAATTAAGACCAAGCCAGATCAAAGGTTGCACACCAGGGTGCACGTTCCTGTAATTTAAGTTTTTCATTGAAGAGTGCGGTCTTTCAGTTCAAGAGCAGGATTTATTGATTTCATGTTTCACATTTTGTAATGCTTTCAGCCAAAACCCTGCGCTCGCGCTCAGACGGCCTAAAAGCCGAAAAAAGGATGACAAACACTGAGAATATAATCGATAAGTCTCTGCTCTCAATCTTAAAGAAAGCACTCTTTAATAAGAATATTTGTTTGGACTGTTTTGCGTGGAGGGCAGATGCACATGCATCTTTGACGTCAAGCAGGAAAAATGGCTATTTATCCAAGCCAAACTGTGTCACTCGCCTCTGTGGAAAATTCCATGCAAGGGCAGCGCTGACCACATCCTCATTAGTCATCCCCTCCACCCTTTTATTCTGATGGAAATGGCGGCTTTACTGCTCTGCTGTGTCACTGATAAGAAATTAACGAGGCTGATAAAGCAACTGTAGGCCCTCGCGCTTCCAGAGCGGTCGAGGGGCGTTGGATGACCGCGCTCCGTGAGTCAGAAAGAGCCTCCGTCCTCCATGTGCTGGTCTAGTTCCTGGGAAATTTGTCTCATTAAAACAGGACGCATTTTAACTGCGTTTCTTGCTGAACTGAGGCCACAGAGCCAGTTTGATTTCCGGCGCAGCCGCTGTGATGCCCCTTTGAAAACCAGCGCCTGGTGCTCCACACATGTTTGGACGACGAGGCCCCCAGCCCCGCTCCCTGTGATGTGTGCTGCAGTGCTGGTGGTGGGCGCAGACGTTTTATGGCTGACGGTAACTGCAATCACATGCTGCAGAGCAGACAGACACGCTGACAACTCAAAGTTCTTGCCTTTAACTTCAGTGAATGTGGAACAGATCACAGAGCTCTCTTCCTACACAGGTATTTGCATATCATGTGAAAAAGCAAGTAAAGTGGATTCCAAGTTCTCTGTAATGCCGGGTCTGAAATGCAGCCTCAGATACTGAGATGAGAGGAATTCAAATGTTACTCAAGCAGCATAAATAGTGCATTGGTCGGGGACTATTTCCAGCAGCAGATCAATATGCATCTGCGGTGCGTGTGGGTATATCTGTGGCAGGAGGATGCCGCGTGTTTGAGTTTCTGTGTGGAGTGTTCACCGGTAAAGAGAAGTACTGCCACTGATTCTCGTTTCTTCTATTAATGACAGCCTAATGTCACTAACCTCAGGAGAAAATGTTGCCTCGTGGTCGTGGTCAGGTCCACTCCTCCTTACAAGGCCAGTGGCCATGTTGGTAAAGTTCCTAAAGGGGTAATAAAATACTTTAAAGCAGACAGACCATCAAAATATTTAAATTCATTGAGTAGCAGATGTTTGAACTTGAGGAAATCTGGAGTATTTACTGCTAAAAGCACAAGGCGAAGCGAAGTTCCTGGAGAGCGGCGGGGTCACGTCAGCGACTGAGCTGAAGTGCAGCGCATCCATTCCAAGGCCAAACTACACGTTTCTGTCCAGCTCTTTAGCTGGAAAAATGAAAAAAAAAAAAGCAGAGGAAGCTACAGCATAATGTACATGAGAATTTCAGCAGTATTAGATTTTTATTTGACATCAAAATTAGATATTAATTTGAGAGAAATTGACTTTTAAAAATTCTAAGATTACATTCATTGTTATGTTTCCCAGATATACGTCTATAGAGGAACAGTGAAAGACCGAATCCTACAATCTTGGCTCAGGAGGTAGAGCGGGGCATAAACCAAGTGGAAAGATGACCAGGTCACAGAGATTGGTCATTATCAGAAAACTGCTGTATGAATAAACATGATGTCGACGTTGCCTCAGATGTATGGAGCCACTCTTCTGGGTGCACCTGTCTAATCCAGTCCCTGGCTTCACTGCTGTTCGCTCCCTGCGCCCCCGACACCCCCCCTCCTCATTCTGATCACGATCATGTTTGACACAGGCAAAGACGAAACAGTGGACAAGCTGCTTCTTCATTAAATTACCCGGCTGTGCTCCAGTCGGCCCTCCTTTTGCTCGGCGGTGGGCCGCGGTGAAATATCGATCGCGGCGAGCCCTCGGAGACGATGCCCGCGCAGATAACAGTAACTAAATGATGGATCCTTCAATGGGCCCGCTGAAGAGAGCCTTTTAAAAGAGATCGCCGCTGTCTTCAGCCAGAACTAATGGCTTCGGGGATGTTAATGCGTATCTATGATGTATCAAACTGGATTCGTGTCCACTGGCAAAGTGCGATTGTGTTCCAGTGCCCCGGGGTTATATTCTCACTACCTGTTCAGGCTGCAGATGGGTTCCTCAGATGTGCCCCCCTCTCCGTCCCTCCATGCCTCCCTCCATGCCTCCCTACTCTACCTCCCCTCTCCTCCCTTCCTCTACCTGTCAAACACTACCAGCGCCTGAGCTTCCAGCCGACGCACACACGCCTGCTTGGTATTGATGGATAGAGACAGCTGCAGTGGAAATACAAAACGTTTGAGTGTGCAACCCCCCCCCCCCCACACACACACACACACACACACACAGGCACCATACTGCCTAAGGAGGGTGCAACCAGAGCTGCAGCGCAGATTAACAACTTTACTTCCCAATTAGCCCACTCAGTGGAGGAAATGGCTCGAACTGGCCTGCTGCTTCCTTTCTTCCCCGCGCATGTGTGGGCCCATTCACAATGAGTGTGTGTCGGCTGCCTCTGATCTAATTCATAAGACCGACAGCTGCCCACCGGCCTAGCGGTTGTCAGATGTCGCCTTTACTTCCTGCTCAGCTAACACAGGAATGACTGGGGGGGCTTAACTGGCGTTGGAAGACTGGGTGGAATCTGGGACCAAGATTTTGCCTTTTGTTTTTGTTTTTTATACGTGATACATCTGCTATGAGGAGGAAATTGATTCCTTTCCCTTTGCAGGTAGAGGAGTTTGCCTCTGTGTTTTTCCCATGGTGCATCAGTTCGCGTTTGCGAACACATCCAAGACTCAGGAGCTCTCTCTCGTCACACTCTTTGCCGGATTAGCGCACTCGCTCAAGTGTCGTGTTTCCATTACTGCTAATCAGAGCCGGAACCAATAGAAACCCGTGTCTCCTGCGGAGTAATCTGACCTGAGAGCGAAAGCTGATTGTATCCGTTTCCATCGCAGACAAAAGGGAGAATAATAATGTGAAAGTGGCTGTTTGTCCCTGAGGTAACGTATCATCCAGACGCCTGTGGTTTCTTATCAAAGTCTCCCCTCAAAAGAATCTCAACACTGTGGAAACTTCTCACTGCTGAACTATTTTGGTGTGATGTTAAATGTTTGACGTGACAAAAGGCTCATGTCTTGGTGGTTTGCTGAACAAGAGAACTTCCAAGAGCCAGCGGTTGGTGTATTCCTGTGTCACAGATGAGATGACAGACCGGCTCCGAGTTCCAACACCTGTGAAAGTAACTGAGATCTGAGCGGCTCCGACTCAAGCCTCTGATGCAACACCGTCGACTGTTAGATCACTCGCCGTCATCCACTTCCCGGACCGGGAGTCTGTTGGAAGTGTCGTCACTGTCAGACACGGACATCGGCGATGTGAATTTCAATTACGTGGTTTGCAGCGGGTACAACTGTTTTAATCATCGATGTCGTTCACCTCGGCCGAGCCTGCAGGCTGCAGCCAGAGTTTATCCATTGTATGTTTCTGTCTCACCACTGTCTATATTCACATCAACTACAAACTGGGAAGAAGGCCAGCAACAACATGATGCAGGAAATTATTAATTCAGTTCAAAAGCGCAAATTATTCATTTCAGGGGAAGAAATTACTGCTTTGAGGGCACCGATTAAGTAAAATATACCCTGGATACCTGGCGGGCTGGGTCGTTTTCAGCCTCCCTGCCTCCATTTGTCAATAAATCAGATGAAAATGAAGTGAACATGTGAGCCGCAGTGCTTACCAACTGACTTGGTTGGTGGGTGTTTCACAGTGAGAGGCTTAAGCACACGCTGTCAAAGTGTTTTTGCACCTTATAATTTTGCCTGTGTGTGAACCTGGATTTACCTGAAGTTGCATAAGCCTGACAGACGAGCACAGACCAGAGTGCTGAGAATAAGACCGGATCGTTTAACGGTTGAGGTTCTGCCTCTGCTGAACTCTGCTGCTCCTCCCCTCCGTGTTCTCCTCCTCTCCTCCCCGTGGGTATTCTCTTACCTTGCGAGGATCCCGGCCGCCCCTGTGCTGTCTGCCTGACAGTGTTCTGTCAAGCCCCAGCCTCGTCTTCTTCCTCTTTTGTTGCCATAGAAACCGGCGGCCGTGGAAAAGTACAGGCGTGCAGATTGTCTGGCAAAAGGACAGTGGGAGGTGGAGAGTGTCTTCCACACCGCGCGGAGACAGCTGCCAAAACAAAAACACAAGAAGGTGAGGAGGACAGTTTGTGTTTGTCATTAAGAGACCAGAGAAAATGCTTCAGAGGTCGAGGCTGTCAGATGTTGACAGATCCTGATATTTCTGATGGTTTTAGCACATCATTTAATTAGAAACACAGACAAGTAGAACTTCCCCTAAGTTATAAAGAATAGGAAAACAAAAGTACAGGCCTTACTCTGTGTGAGGTGCAGTCGCTACGCGTGTTCCTCAAAAACTTGCACAGGCGCACGTGTTATCAGCGTTCTGTGACGCCAAGGCAAATTAGGAGAAAGCTTCCAGCTGCGGTGCAAGTTTCTTTGGAATGTGCATGTTCTTCCAGCCCTAAGGATGAAAGGAAAGCCAATCATTTCTAAGTCCAAGAGAGAAAGAGAGAGAGAGAGAGAGAGAAGGCAGCATTGTGGCTGGAGTCATCATGCAGCCTAAATGTCATATTCTATCACCATGGCTTCCAATCAGAGCAGGGGGTGAGTGGCCGAGAGGCTGCACGTACAGATGGGAGGGAAGACGACTGTGGTAAATTGACTGTGCAAAGGAAGAGGTCTTCTAACAACTATTGATAGAAAGAAAGGCCCAATCAATTTGGTTCTTCAATCAGAGGGATGGCAGCCACAAATAAACACAAACAAAATAAAACAGCCAGCTTTTTAGCATTTCAAACCGACCTGGTCACATGACAGCAGGAAAAGCCTGGAGCTGTAACAAATGACCTCAGTGACTCCGGTTCATCCAGTGGTGGTGTCACAGCCCTGCTGCTGCTGCTCTGCTCTCGGGGCTCACCAGTCATACTTGCCAGGACAGTGAGAGTGCAGCACAGCATCATTAATGTTAATAGCTCCATCTGTGGCCTTTCTTCTGCTGTGACAAGTCTGAATGTGTCGAGTTATAATTCTTTTACACCAGCCGGGTGTTTTGTTATTTTTTTAATTTCACCACCATTAGACTGCAAACAAGCTGCACGCAGTGGGTAAACACAGGTAATGACACTAATTAGGACTCGGGTCTATTTTGCAGGTACAGCGCTTCCACTGACATGATCAGTGACGCATTAGTAAACCCGTTGTGTCTCCACAAAATGGCAGCTGGGAGAAAGCTTCAGCACAAAATGTTCTTTCAACTCATAACGTCCGTTTGCAACTGAAGGCCACTGACCCGACCAACGTCTGCCTTCATGCATTGTGCTCAACGCACAGACGAGAGGTAAACACAAACCAAACGGACATATATTATTACTTATTGTTTACCTTTTGCTCTCTTGGGAATCCCTGCAATGCACTTTAAATTCTCCGCATTTCTCACTGGCCTTTCAAGGTCTCACCCACGTGGACAAAGCTGCTGATGATAAGATAAAAATTAGTCAAGTCTGCGTCAGGCCTTCTCTACCCAGTGAATTCACTTTTGTCAATTATTCTTATCCATTAATCATTATATTAGGTGTCTGTGACTCCTCTTGAGAAGCATTGGTGAGAATTCTGAAGCCAGAATTTTTGTATTCTCTTACCTCACATCCAACTGCCAGAAAGTAGATAAGAAAAGAAAAGTGAAAGAATTCCTCAAAGCGGCATTACCCGAGCGTGGACAGCATGTTCACGCACACCCTGGGTGTTTGTTTGAAAAATGGAGGCTTATTATTTCCATTTTCACAGCATATATGGCGGTTTCAAAAGCCATGGAAGCCCAAAGCTGCTGATAAGATAAAAATTAGTCAAGTCTGCGTCAGGCCTTCTCTACTCAGTGAATTCACTTTTGTCAATTATTCTTATCCATTAATCATTATATTAGGTGTCTGTGACTCCTCTTGAGAAGCATTGGTGAGAATTCTGAAGCCAGAATTCTTGTATTCTCTTACCTCACATCCAACTGCCAGAAAGTAGATAAGAAAAGAAAAGTGAAAGAATTCCTCAAAGCGGCATTACCCGAGCGTGGACAGCATGTTCACGCACACCCTGGGTGTTTGTTTGAAAAATGGAGGCTTATTATTTCCATTTTCACAGCATATATGGCGGTTTCAAAAGCCATGGAAGCCCTTTCTGTCTCAGCAGCCATTGCGGTCGTTTTACTTCCACACGTTTATCCTCGCGCTGCGGGCCGCCGGGTGCTTTGAGAGGCAGGCCATAAAAATCGAAAGCTAAACTATTATGGCACAAAGCAACCTGTCAGTGATTCATTGAGCCGAATGCCATCTGAGGGGCGAGCAAATAAACTTCTTCACAAATAAAAGCCCTTACTGCTGCAAGCATGAAGACAAAAATGTTTTTTTCACCGTGCACAGATGGAATGTTTTCGTGTCCTGGTTTTTACAAGTCATTTTTTTAAGCATTGGTTTAAATTAAATTCAAAATTGCATAAAAGCACTTGCCAATAATGAGCTAATGAGCCAACAGAGCTAATTGTGCCCTTGAAGCAAAACACAAGGTTGCCAGGCAGCGCGGCACCTGACCGGAGGTGGGTATATACATTTGATCAGAAAAACACTAAATGACCGAAAAGTGTCATCAGCAAGATCACAAGATTCACATTTTTGTTATTCAACACAGAAGAGTCTATTTAGAGCATCTTCAGAGATATCATCAATAATGAATGGCGTGCCCCTGATTCAGGGTGGCCTGGTTTAACGTTTGTAGCGTGGAGTGCAGCTATATCCTGAGAGCTAATGAACCAAACATTAATGCCGTGCACCGTACGAACTGCGGCTGCGTTCGGAGCGTGCACAGCAACAGCACAACATGTGTATCGTTTAAGCCTCTTTACTACTCGGCGAAAACAAGCCAACCAACACCCCAATAACATCTGGCTATTGTCTGCGATGGGAATTATCAGCTCTCAATTCATTCGCCTCTGGCTCAAGTGCTCTATCCACTCCAAATATAATAGTAACAATATTATTTATGGAAAGGAAATATCACCACAGGTGTTTTTTGAGAATCTTATCAGTTAGATCTTTTAACATGAAGGATGAGTTTAAAGGCCTCATGGGCAGTCCGCATGGGAAGTTAATACACATGCAGAGAAGACTTCAGAGGAGCTCATGAATTATCCATGCAGCTTGTGTGTGCTGACTGCATCGCAGACTGCATGTCAGTGAGCGCCGGGCCCCCGGATTGCTCCAATTCTGGGAGAAAATGCTGTTACCATTTAGAGTCATTGCAGTTTCAAAAGGTTACAGCATGTAGGGGGCAGGGGGGGGGTTGATTTATTCAAGGCAGTAAAAAGAAACTGGGGCTCTAGATGTATTTTTCTGAGGAAGTGGCGTTACAGCTGTGTGAAAAGTGTTTTATTTTTATTGAAAGGTTTTAGAGGGATGCATATAAAAATGAATGCTGCTGCTGCCTTCTCTCTGGCTGAGGGCTGATGCGCTGGCATTTTATTTTGGATTTATTCCTGCGTGTGTCGATTTGGAGAATTGTCATTTTTACATTCTCTAAATACATGAGAATGGCGCCCCACTGTTTCCTTCGCTCTTCTTCCTTTCAGCACGTCGCAAGTCAGAGACGATATATTATTTAGACAAGCCAAATATCATCATCATCATCATCATGGAGCAAGAAGAAGGCATTGATCAATGGAAGCAAAGATCAGTGTTAACATGGCCACCTGTTTGACCAAATAACCTTACATCTACTTCCACTTCCTGGCTTCCTAAGCATTAATATAAGTTTTTTCCCCATCACTGGCCAGACAGCTTCAGTGCATTAAATAACCAAATGCCACACTCTGGCCCGTTTGTGCCTCCTGCACCATTTGCTGCTAAAAACTAGGCCAATTATGTTGGTGGAGGGTTAGAGGGGAGAGGCAAAAGAAGAATATGTGTTTATCTGCAGTGGCAGCATCCTTCACGCTGACAGTCACAACATTCAAATTCTCACCGTCTCTTTCTCAGTGTCGTATCCACTCTGCGGCCTCCAGAACGCTCGTTAATGTGACAGTGTCATTCCTGGGAGGAGAACACATGCACCTGTCTGTGAGAGAGAATAATCAGGAGGTGGGGGGGGGGTGAGAGAGCGAAAGGGAGAGATGAAATGAAAGACTGGGAGGAGAACACATGCACCTGTCTGTGAGAGAGAATAATCAGGAGGTGGGGGGGGGGTGAGAGAGCGAAAGGGAGAGATGAAATGAAAGACTGAAAGGGGGGGGGGGGCAGGATGACAGAGAGAGGAAGTGATGAAGTGTGTTGGATTACAGGGTGACATTGAAAGAAGCTCTCTCCATCCCTTTTTACACCATCTCGCTGTTTTTTTTTCCTCTATTCACTCACCTCCCACTCATCACCCTCCAACTCTCACTCTCGACCCCTGTGAGGGAGTCCCGGTCGACCGGTGGCGTCGCACCACTGCCCACCTGCAGTCTGGAGTGTCACAAACATTTTCCCAAGGCGGGAAATGAATAAGATCATTGTCCTTGCCGCAGCGCTGCATGGTAGAACGCAGGGGGAGGGGAGGGAAAAAGAGAAAGAGGTGAGATGAAAATGAGAGGAGGGCTGACAAGGAGAGTGGAGGGAAAGGAGAAGATGGGGCGGAAATGAGGAGGGTGAGGGGTGGGGGAAGAAAATGATGGCACAAAGGGAGACAAGGCTAAATAGATTAAGGAAAGTGGGAAATCAAAGGTGGGGAGGGCAGACATGGAACAAAAAAAATAGGAGAAAGGGATGAGGGGAGGTAAGAAAGCAAAAACATTGTCATGTCCTTTTTTTTTATCCACAAAGGGATGGAAAAAGAGGCAATGGGGAAGCAGATGGAGAGATGAGGTAAATAACATTGACAAAACTTACAATGGAATAGTTTGATTAATTGACTTGACATGATTTTCATTTATAAAAGTGTATGTACACACTAGAGTAGAAGAGAATACACAAAGAAGATACACAGCCAAATTTTGATCTGATGAGGTCTACTGATACCCCTCCACCCACGCAGATAAAGCATGTGTGTTAAGGCATTAACTTGGGTGAGTCACCATTGTGTTGTTTTAACCTTTATTCATAAAAGTAGCAAGATGTCGGTGACGCATCCCTCATATTTTTTTATTAGAGAGACCAAATATAAAGGTGGATATGTAGAACAAGAGGAAATCAATCCTGGGGATGTTTTCTATTTCCCGATCTTTGATAAACTCACAAAGTAATGTCAAAAGGAAATGTCTCACACGCACAAAATCAACCACACCAACATTACAGCCTTCTGTGTGTGAATTAAAAAGCCGCAGCCGTACTCCTGTTTCCCCAACCCCAGGCTGACTCACTGTGACTTGGCTCATTCACATTCCTGGATCCTGAACAATGTCTGCGTCTGCCCTGAGGATACAGAAAAAAGAAGAGGAGCCTCCTGCCGGTAAAGGCATTAAAGATTAGCTGTAACCAGAGAGGCCCCGATGGAAAATGTCACGTCTGTTGTTGCCTTTCAAGGACAAAAGGTTGTGTATTCACACAGATTTCGCAAATGTCAGGTCAGCTACTGTTGTCACCGAACCAGCATGGCCTAAAGGACACAACACCACATGATCACTTGATGTCTGACACACACACACACACACGTTTAAAGCTTGTTTCTCTGTTGTCACATTAATGAGATCATTCAGAGACCACCAATAAACAAATGTAGGAAACCATTCATTTATCTGTCCAGACATAGTTATATTTATCCTCCCAAATGCAATTTATATTTTTTTGCTCTAGCTAATTGACTAGGTTAATTTGTTTGTTTGTTGTATGTGTTTCTACCTTCATCTTTGACCAATCAGAGCTGATAGAGATCTTGAGATAGCCTGCAAATTAAAATTCACACAATGTTTTGTTTGAATCAGTCCACGCACACACACACACAGACACTCACATTGGCAAAAAAAAAAATCCAAAAAACAATCGCCTGGCTTCTGGCTAAGTCGACGTTCTGGGTGAGGATGAGTCGCAACATCAAAGCTGCACCCAAAGCTCAGTGGAAACTTCCTGCCACAGCAGTTGTGCATGGCGCTGCTCTCCAAAGCTAAAAAACACAAAAAAAGAAAGAACAGTTTCAAACGACACAACCCACATAAATCTTCATCTGCTCTGACAAACACAGGCTCCAAATTCTGCCTGTTCCTGCATGACAGCAACATGCTTACACATCCACAAATCCTCATACAGGAACACGTTAAATGTTGGTTGAAGTTTCCAAATTAAAACCACCCTGTTATGATCTCCTCATTTGATTTGATGCTGCAAAGACAAAGAAAATCCTTTCAGCTGCACTATCAACAACTTTTCCTCCCTAAGTCTTCTCAGCGACCACTTGCCTGCAGGCTATGTATCACTCCAGCACAGTTTATGGAGCTTGTTAGCGCAGCTGCACAGCATGGTGGGAAACGCCAGACGTACTCAGCAGAAACTGTGCAGTGTGAATAAGTATCCCCATTTTTAAATATTTGGTATATCGAGGGAAATCTGTCAATTTTCATTCTGAATCCATGCATGATGGGTGAAATGTTTTACGGATGAATATTCAGAACAGTTTCCATTCACAAGTAAGTTAAATTGTTTTTTTTTTCCTGTGTGTGTGTATCTTTCCTGCAGCTGGCACTTTCCAGGTCAATCTACAACTGTCAATAGAGAAATCGTTAGTTGCCAAACCAGTCCTGTCCATCCCTGCTCTCTGCGGCCCAGTTTGCCTGCGGACTGGTCCATTTGCATCACTTTTAACTGCCGTTGGACCTGGAAGAGAAGAAAATCCCGGAGTAACAATGACATTATCTCATGCAAAAGAGGAAGTGAGCTACACACACACAAACAGATAAAGGTCAGCACTTGGCTGTGAGACAGCTGTCGCTGCCTCTGTCTGCATGTCAGTGACCTGTGGTAGTGTGGTGGTGGGGGGCGGGCAGGGTACGCTCAGCTGTTATCGCAGTAGAGCAGACACCATATCACCTGGGTGTGGGCAGGTGTTTGACTCTCTACGTGCCTGCGTGTATTTGCGCACACTGCATCTGTCTGCAGCTTACACCACCTGCCTATTCATACTGACAGGGGGGAGGATATTTACTACTGAATATGCTGAGAACACCAAAAACAGCCGCATTAGTCCCCCGCTTGAATATGAGGACGTAAACACACAATTATTCCATTATTCCCCGCATTTGTGTCTGCTAACTGTCGACGACAAACAAAAAACATTAGTCAGGAGGGCAACAACTGACACAGGTCAGCCAGGGTTTTGAGATGGAACCTAATAGGAGCAGTACTTCACATCAGAAAAGTTCACAGGTAAGAGCGAAAACTGTTTGTGCTCTCATTTATTTAAGCTCACTGACCATATGATGCATGGAGTCTGTTGTTTACGGCCAGGCAACCGTCAATGTCAACGTGAGCTGGTCTTATTCTCAGATCAAATGACCGCGCTTAAGTCGTCTTATCAGCTCCACCTCTGTTTGGCCGAAACACCACACTCAGACATCAGGACGATGAAGTCACCTCTGTCTGCAACCTCGACCTGCCAAAATATTCAGAACGGTTATTCAGCTGGAACTGAGCTTTTGTTGACAGAAGTAATCTGCACTGGCCACTGCTTTCTACTGTTACTGCTACTAAACTGGATTTTATGCACAATAACGGCTTCAGCAGGTTTTCTAAACTAAAAGAAAAACATGTGCATTGACAATAGCAGGTCAGCTTCTTCAGCCAGGGAGATACACAGATTATGAGTCTTTTAAAATTCACCATCCTCTAACTGACATTCTGTGTAAAGGGGTTTTCAGTTCATACTTCAGGAATAATGTTCAAATAACTCACAAAAGGAGGCATTAAATTACCTCTCAGCGCAGTTTTACAGTCAGCACATCTGCAGATGTGTGTGTGTGTGTGTGTGTGTGTGAGAGAGAGAGAGAGAGAGAGAGAGAGAGAGCGGGAGCTCTCAATCAAAGTTTTATGGAGTTTTCAGAAGCTGCAGAGACCAAGGTGACATTTCTGCTCTTATCACTGACTTCCTGCCGTAATCACAGAGAGAGGCTGAGCCAGCTCACCGGCGCTGCCTCTGCCGGGTGGTTGGGCAACAGGTGCTGCAGTGTGTGTGGTGAGGCCTTAAGCCAACAAGCACAGAGGGTCAAAAAGGAGACCTATCAGTTGCCAAGTGCACTACACGCACAGTTAACTGCAGTTTGAAATTTGTATTGCAGACAGTTGCTCTATGGCTTCTTCTATCTTTGCAGTCTAAATCGAAAGATGTCCTCACTTTAATATTTGCATGACAAAGACTGCGATTAAATATGAAATGAAAAGGCAGGAAGATGCACACGCCCCAAACACACATTACCCTCACACGGATAATTGGCCCCTGTCTCCAGGTGTGTGGCCCCGCGTTCAGCAGCCTCAGAGTTAGCGTCCTCCCTGAGAGCGTTAGCCGTCATGCTAACAGGGGAAGCCTGAGTCTTCTGATTGTTTTTTGCTTCTTTGTGAAGAACCTGGGGTGGCATCGTAACTGTCAGCATATTTTCTGAAGATAACCTGGTTAGTTAACAACACAGCATCCTCCTCTTCTTCTTCTTCCACTACAAGTGTTCTTCTTCTTCGATTCTCAATTAGGGGCAATATCCTACAGCGCCCCCAGCGGAGTGACGATGAACTGCAGCTATTCTCATTCCTGTACAAGAGACATTTCCTGCAGCAAAGCTTGTGTTGAACAACGTGCATGAGACCAATCTGTGCGAGCAAAAGTTACCATGTCACGTGTGACCAGTTGTCGTGTTTTTGTGCATCAAGAAAAAAAAAAAAAAAGTAACTCAATGAGATTGTATCCACATTCTAACGAAAACCAAAACAAGCGACTGCATCTGTTCATCATAGATGGAGAACAAAGTCCTTCTGGAGGTTTTTTTTTTTCCCCAAGCCTTGTTTGCATAATGGTCACACACACATGCACAAAAAAATAACAAGCCAACTTACCTTGTTCATCAGTTTTTTCTTCTTCTTACCATTAACATAGAAATTATATAAAACACAGAGTATGTACCGAGCAGATGGCCGACTATCCTGGGTTTATATCTATCCTGATACCACACTGCACAGCCTGCTAATGGCTAGGTACATAAAGTGTAATGGTTCAATAATGCTGAATAGTTCGGATGAAGATCTGAAGTGTGGGATTATTCATTTTATGTCCCCCTGTAATCATCCACTGCAGAATAATGAAACATGAAATTTGAAAAAAAAAAAGTGTGTCGGAGCTCTCACTGGGATCCAAACTTCCCTCACTTTCAACAAAGGACCAAACAAGCTGTCTGTAATTCTGAGGCACAGCATGACTAAAAAGCCATAAAGCAATCTTACACCTTATCTGTCTTCCACCCACACATTCGGGAGAAAACAAAACTGCGAGCGCGCGAACAGCCTGCTCGCCGCTCTCGGTGCTGATGAGCCGTTTCACTGTCTGATGCCAGATGTCCCAGAATAATGGCCCTTTCTTTGTGTACCTGCTATCTCGTCGCCAGGCGCTCTCAATAACAAAGTCCCGTCTCTGGGCGATCTGTGACCGGACGGTGATGATGATGGCGATGTGGTTCGATAAGAGAGGCGGCCGCGTCCCCGGTAATCTGAGTTAATGAACGTCATAAAGCTGGTTAGGGTGGACACGGGGAAATATGAATATAAAACCCAACACAAACCGCGCCATCCGCTCTCTCCTGCAGTGGTTGGCATGGCAGCCAATCAAGCACAGGGAAAGCAGTACACCATCGGCAGAGCAGGGGGCATCTTTGAATATCACTTTGTTGAAATTAGGTTTGGACCAGAATATGAATAAACAAATGAAGGAGGCTTGAAGGAGGATGCCAACACTTGAACTTGAGCATACTCACATGCCGAATAATGCTGCGTGCTGTATGCCTGATGAGGGATATGCTGGTGTTAATGCAGCGCTGGCAAACTGGAAATCGGCCCTGGAAGAACTCTCCTGGCTTTGATTATAATTCCTCATTCATTAGAGGCTGTTTCGGTGAATAGTTTTTAGAAAAAGCAAAGTTTCAAACTCCCCGTCTCAGGCCCGTGATGGTGCAGCACAACTAGAAATGTCCCCCACTGATGTCCTGCCCCACTCCCAGATGTGCTGTGTCAGCCGGACAACGTGTCAGAGCGGCCCCCATTGTCTCCCTGGACATGGCGAAGAACATTCTCATTTGGAAAGACAGTGTCATTTGAGAGGTTTTGGTGTTGGGAACCGTTGCTGGTGTTTTTGAACTGTAAACAAAAAACATGATGACCACAGCTGAATTTATTTGTCATGATATTTCCCCATGTTCATGTCTGAGAGGGGCTTTAGATTGAGTGAATAAACAAAATGCCACTTCTCAGCTTTACCTCACATGCATTTGAGGGATCACTAACCCTCTGAGGCACGCTGCTGCTGCTCATAATATCCTTCAGCATAATCACGTACCCTGGATCCTGGGAAGGCCATTGTTTACTTGGAATATCATGGGATTCATAAACATGTGAGTGCAATCCTATAAAATAATAATATAATGGTCTTGCTTCCCATCACAGGGCTTCTGGATTTAAGGCTAAAGCAGCGTGAGACTCCCTCGGCTCCGGAGGGAAGAATTCTGAAGAATTCGTTTTCGACACACGAAACGTTGAAACATCAAGACAAATGACACGGAGGCTTTATGTTACGCCCGGTGACAAAACGCCGCGGAGAAGGGAAGATGAGTCAGCGTGGGAGTTCATACAACCCACCGCGTGCTTGCGTCTACAGAAGAAAAGAACCCACGGGGGAGGGGGAGGGGACCTGTCTGTCACCGTCATCGTCGCCCGCTGCTGACGCTATCAGGTGCTGTGAGCCATCCATCCAGCAGATTTAACTTCCATTGGTCCAAAAGTTCAGCGTGAAGGAGTCATAGTTTCAGACTTATTCTGAAATAAATTCATGAGGCTACCCTTTACTGTTTGAAAGAAACTTGTTAAAATCTTTAGAGGGCCCTGTAAGGCTGTCGATTAGGTCTTTTCATTGATTCATTAACAACAAGAAAAACAAAGATCATCGACCAAGGTCAAATCTTCTTCTTGATAAAAAGCTAAAGCATATTTCTCACATTTCCCCTTGACACCAGGGCAGATCCAGGTGAGGCCCTTCCACTCCAACACAGCAGCTCCTCCGTGGGTCACTAACGGCCGCCCGCCCCCATGCCCTCGCACGTCCGCCTGTGTTCCTCCGGATCAAAGAGGGGACGGCGACGGCGTGGAATACGTCGGCGGTCGAGCCACATGCCAATAAGGAGCTGCAGAGGCTTCTAATGCGACGCCGGAGGAGGGCAGCTGTTGCGGCGGCATCAAAGAGACATGCCGTCCTAGTTGGGGGAGCGGGGGGTGTCAACGACAGGAAACACTGGTAATTTAAGAGCGTCCTCGCTGATCTCTCTCCTCTCTGGCCCGTAGGTCAATTTGAACCCGGAGCTGCCACACACAGAGAGTAACTGTGGGAAAATTATTAAAATGGGCCAACTAACAGTAGAAAGCTGTTTATAAATATACTTTAGGTAGGACAGTGTGCCATTAGAATTTAAAGGAATCCAGGAAAAATCACCACTGCTCCATTTCAACCCAGTAAAAGTGGATCCGTTCATCTTAACGCATGAAAAACGTCACATTTTGAACCAAGCCATCAGTCAAACCATTATGGTTATCGCCCTCAGAGGCTGAGCTGCTGGAATATGGCCTTTACGGTCAGATATTGATATGACCCTTCTTCTCTCTCGCTGCTATTGCACTTCAAAATTTAGAGATCAACGACTTTGCTTAATGTTTAAAATGGAAAGGGTAATTAGACCAGCGTGACTGTTTTCAGTATTTGAGGAGATGCAGGGATACCTGGTGACTCTGTGGCAGGGACTTTAAATATTCACAGCCTCCTCACGCCGCAGCAGTGATCCTCTCCGGGAGCGGCGGACCCTTCATGTGTCAAAAAGGATGCCCTCATGCGCCCCGCGCTTAATTGAATTAGCTTGGCTTCAGACAGGAGGGCAGCCCAACGGGGGGGGGGGGGGGGGGGCTCTTGTGAGAGGGGGGGGGGGGGGGGGGGGGGGGGGGCACTTGTGCTTCGGACATAGCATGGCGGCGGTTTATCTGAGCGGCGACAAATGGCAGTGAAACCCAATTCTTCGCACGGCCTCCGCATTTAGACCAGGAAGCAGAGGTGAAAGGTCGGGGCGGCTTAAAAGGATGACAGGCCAGACGCCGACAGAGCGGCAGCTAGTTAAGCAGGTCGGCGAGCCGCAAGGGGCCCCCCGACGCTCCTCTGGAAAGAAACCACACAAGACACCGGGCTGCGTTTGTTTTCTTTTCTCTTTTTTTTTTTTAATGGAATGTACTGTATCTTTTCAAGGTATGAAAATAGATCTCACGTTGAAATAAAAAACTGGACGGTGGCTTCAAAGGGCGCAGCTATAACGGTGAGTAATGATGGCAACAGGAAGGTATGTCGGAGAGATGCGTCTCATCAGTTGCATTAGACACAGGGCACAGCTACGGCCCAGTGTGTGAGATGACAGCAGCACAGAGGCATGTGGCGGTCCGGCGGCGGGCGGCGGGCGGCGCTGCGCCAGGTCCAGGAGAGAGCAGAGGGAAACACCTCCAGCGGACAGGAAGCAACATGAGCCGCAGGGACATGAAACGGTTCCTGACTGGAAACACTGGCCCGTGTGTCACAACAATCACGTTAATTCATATACGTGCACATTTGTAAGTTGCAGATTAGTTGAAATGGTTTGATGGCTGTTTCTCAGCAGCACAGCTGCTACAGAGGGTCTGAATTTGAGTCAAAATCCATAATATTTATGAAACCAGAGTATGAACTACTAAGCAGCTTGCTTTAAAAAGTCCAACATGTATTGTGTCAATCGGAGAACATTGTTCCTCACATCGATCATGAACACGCTGACTATTATTTGATTTTGTTGCCCCTTGAAGATGACACTGTCGCCTCATAGCAGCCACTTGCAAAGGTTTTAGAAGGCTTTAAAAACTGACGATTGGTGGCACACAGAGTGGCTGTCTTGGATTTTAAAGTGACGAGATGTTCAAGTTGCAACTTCTGGGATCTGCTGTCTGATGTCACAGCAATATGACCCAGGCTGGAAAAGGCCCTTTAACGCGGAGCCATGTGACGATGGTATAAAGGTCCGCTACAGGCACAGTCACAAAAAAAAAACGTGACAAAATGTATCTGTACATTGAACAGAAAACAAAGTGTCCCATAGGAAGACATATCTACCATCGTCAGTTGAGCTAGTAAGCTATGATCACAACTGCAAATGAACACAATTTAAAACATTTCATTTGTCAACCTATAATGTTTCCTCTCCATCTTAGTAAATGTCTTTCGAGCAACTCCCTTCCTGAAAACCGCCGATACAACGGCGAGCTCCACTGCACACGTAGCTGACTTCTGCTCGACTCTGATTTAAGACTCACAAGAAAACGAGTCACGGGTTTTGTATCTGTGAATGCGGGGGAAAAAAAAAAAAAAAAATAGCTGAAGTACGCGATGAAAATACTAAGATGCGCTGTGGCAATTATTAAAATGATGCAGGTATCTCGTCAAGTACACATTCCATAGTATTTTCTATATTCTGAGGTGTACAACTGCACAGGAGAGATGCGACGTGATGAAATGGTTCTTTGGTTCAGTTAAAATAAACCATAAGGTGATGACCTCCAGTATGAAAGCGTATATTCCGAGGGGACTTTTGAGGGACCCGAAGGCCGCGAGCCCCCGAGCCAGCACTTCCTGTTCTGCTCCAGCAACAACCACGCTGCACATTCATCACCAGCACAACGTTTTATAGAAAAGATATATACACAACTAATAAATAAAGGGAGAAACCCATTGCACGGTAGAATACAGTTGTTTTCTCACATGCTTTTTGTCCATCAGTCTTTTGTGAAAGTGTCTCTGAGTCGAAAACAGGGATGGGGGGCGGGGGTCTGGTGGTGGTGGCGATGCAGCCCAGGTCGATATTCCTCCTCCGGCTCGGCGTCCAATTAACCTGCGGATGCAATCAATTAGACAGACTGCAGACGGGTGGCACCTGAGGCAGGAGCCAAAGGAAATCTTTAAAAGTCTTGGACTGAGCGTTACTTTGCTTAATTCTTAACGATTGCACTCACTGTGACAACGTGGAGGAAACTTTTCCTGGTTTACTGCTCAGTACCCATATTCGCTTTTTTTTTTTTTTTTTTTTTTGGAGAGTCGCAGGGGAGATGGAGACCATGGATGAGTACACCAACTTGTAAATGTTTTAATGATTCGTTCAGTTATTTATTTCTGTGATTGCCCTCAGTCCCCCTGGCAACCCCTCTAAGGATAAATGGGATGAATAATGGCTGGATGATGAAAAATCCAGCTGGGACACATTGGATAAAAACCTGTATTCCTTTCATCCATTTTATTTCCTGGAAGAAATAAAATGCCACCTCCCAAAACGCCCTTCCATTAACAGTAATGGCGGAGAAGGTGAGGCAGGGTGTGACACTTCCCCGCATTTATACTTTATCACAATGGCTAAAGAAGGAGATGAGGGTGAGTCCCTTTCAGGAATGCGTCGGCGCTCTCGTCTCCCTCTGGGATCAAACCACCTTGGTGTGACAACATCACCGCGCGCCCCTGGAGAGCCACGTGCATGAGAGCAGCTCATGTCACCACACGCGACCTGAGCCAGGACTGAGAGACCGACCTGGGGCTGCTGGTGCGTGTGAAGCCGCGAGCACGCGGCTCTGCTGTCACACTCCAGAAGAGCTCCGGGAGCCTGTGAGTGCGCAATGCGCGCCGGGGGACTCCGCTTTGATTTGTTCTGTGCGTCGTTATGAAGTAGCCAGCCCATATATGACAACTTTTCAAATATGAACTTGTGTAGACTTAAAGATATCGCTGCTGCGATTGACCCACGTCTGCTCAGTGAGACTCTAACAACACTGGTTTGCATGATTAGACGACGCGCGTAATTAAATCTATGGATTGCGTAAAACCCTGGTCTGGATAAATATGAACGCTTTAATATCAGACCTGCTCCACCATCTTTTTCTTTAGGGGGTGGGGGGGGGTTCATCTCCATGTATGTGAGTTGGTGTACAGCAGGGACTTGCAAACTTTTCTTTGAGCAAAAAAAATTAGAATCCACAGTTTGTGTGTTCTCCCTTGCGGAAGACGGTTCCTTCAGGGCTGGTTCTGTAACCTATGGCCGTCCTGTCCTCACCCATGGTGTACATATCCAGAGAATAGAACCGAACCGAACGGAAAGGAAACGCATCCTGACTCAGTGAAGGTGAAGGTGGTCCCCGGACCTGGGGATCCCCCTCCTCTCTTCGCTCGTCTTACCGCAAGTGTGTGTCCGCGGGACTCGCCGCAGGTCACGCCACGTTCGGCGTGCTCCGGACCGTTTTCTGGCCGGGCATCTGCACGACGAGCAGCTGCTGCTTCTGCCGGGTGGACTTGACGGCCAGGATCGCCTGGCGGTTCTTGTACTGGACCATCTGCAGGGTGATCTCCGCGTTCCAGCCCTCGTCCTGCGGGCACCTGAAGTCGATCTCCTTGCCCTCAGTCATGACCACGGTGAAGTAGACGTACTTGCCCTTGCGCTCCACGCAGTCCACGGTCTTCATGTTGGCAAAGTGCAGCTCTTTGACCCTGCCCGTGTCCCCGCCGCCGCCGCCGCCGTGGTGCGGCTGGTGGTGCTGCGGGTGGTCGTGCTGCTTGGGCGGCAGCAGCAGCACGCCGTCCTCGGTCAGGACGCAGTGCTTCTTCTTCCAGAGCTGCAGCAGCCCGTCGCTCCGCTTCTCCAGGAGACCCTCCTTGAACACCTTCCGGCCGTTCTCCAGCATCTTTTGTGTCCCGCTTCGCTACACCGACGGACGGACGCGCAGGCGGAGGGCAGGCGGAGGCATGAGATGCTGCTGGGACTGCGGCGCTGGAGCGTGTGGCGCGACTGAGGCTGGCTGCTGGTCACAGCGCGTGAGGAGGCGGGGGTGGTGCACCGCCCCCCCGCCCCCCTCCTGAGTGACACCGGCTCCACACACACGATGCAAACAGCTGAGAGCAGCTGGCTGCTGGTCACAGCGCGTGAGGAGGCGGGGGTGGTGCACCGCCCCCCCGCCCCCCTCCTGAGTGACACCGGCTCCACACACACGATGCAAACAGCTGAGAGCAAGCTCCTCACTGGGAGCTGACCACTCCAACCACTGGCAGGATCACGTGACGTGATGAGGGAGACGTGCATGATGGAGGAAGCTGCACTTTGAGACTGAGACACACACTAGTACAGTACACATGGAATATTTGTCTCAAATCATGCCATCTGTGCATATATGTACTGTATGTATACGACAGTACATACATACACACCTTTGCCTGTTGTCTCTCAAGAATAGAAGAGTAAATAGATATTAAAACTTAATTAACTATAGTCTAAGCAGACTGACCTTTGAATTAAAAAAATTCTGAACCGAGTGTTTTCTTCCCCAAGGTTGCAGGTGTGAACAACGTCTAAAAAATGTTCTGAAGCAGTTTGAAGATTCATGTTCTGGTCATCTCTACACCAGCCCGTGAAATGTCTCTTATTTTTTGGGATCTATTTTGTCACGTTAAATTGAAACGTAAACCATGGGGCCCTCTGCTGGCGAAAGGGTTTCCATGACAGCACAGATCACCCTGAAAGAATGAAAACATGTCAAGCGGGAGGCATGTTTATCCAATTTATTCATGAACATACACGTACAGTTATTGAGTACATTAGTATTTTTGTAGCATAGCATTTTGCCTTGACAACAGCTGCTCAGAGGGACCCTACAGAACCCTGTCACGTCCTTTTCCAATCCAATGAACAGGATTTGAATACTCCCTGCAGAATGAGAAGTACCCTGGCTCTCCACAGTGGACACGATGCTGCCCAACAACCAACACGGCTGTTTTCACAACTAAAAGGCATTAAGAATTGACCGGGAAGGAGGCAGGCTACGGTTTATTCTTGGTCCCCCCTCCTTTCTTTAAATATTGCTCTGACGTGCTTCTCTGAGGCCTTCTGGTTAACGAAGGGAGGGTCTGGGTGGGGCGGGGGGAGTATTGGGTCACAGGACGTGCAATGGCCTCGTCACATTCTCCCTCTCTCTTTCACAGTGATAAAATGAACATGGAGCTCAGGGCCTAGACTAAGTTCCACGAGTCACCTGACCAGTCGCTAATTGGCAACACTGGAGGTAAATGTCTTCAACTGAGGAGAAAAATGGGGGGGGGGGGCAGGGTTTTGGTGAACCTGACGTGTCAACACTTCAAAAATCCTCGTTGTCTGCTGTGCTACATCTGCCCAACGTCGCTCTATTCCAAAACAGGCCGAGCGCGTCTCCCCAGTTAGAAAGGTGGCACGCTCACGCAGCACAAGGTCGAACCATTGAGAGGGATTTCAGCACCCTCCCTGCTCTCTTTGAGGCGGGGGGGGGTGGTCAAAGTGCTGCTCAAAAGGAATACTCAGATCACGGATGATAGGACGCCACTGGCACACCACACACTAGTACAAAGTGCAAGAGAAACAACAGCCACGCTACTGTGAGCCTACAAGGAGCCTGAAGCACTGGAACACTGGGGCGAAGGGGCCTGAAGGCACCGTTTCTGCCAAACTGTCTAACTGCCTTCGTCATCTAAAGAATTCTCTGGAATGTTAAAGAGACTGGACCAGGTGGGACATGAGAAAAGGGTGGAAACCCACTTCGCTTCTGATCGGTTTTTGTGCATTTGGAGAAAGGAGGACTGAGAGAAGGACACCGATGGTGCCAGCCAGTCTGCTCACTGGAATGTATCAAGAGTGGAACGTGGTCGAGATCCCACACTCAGCAAGATTGTAAAAACTGGAATGGACACCCGGCTGCCAGTCACCCATCTGTCCTCCATCTCCACAGCTGGAAATGCTACAATGCTTTTTCCCCCCACAAGTGCTAAAGGCCCCTGATAAGAATATATATTTAAAAGAAGAAAACGGATTCACCTTGAAGAACCAGAGCTAACTTTGGTAGGCGTGAGAGGAGGGAAAGGGGGAGATCATAAATTGACGTCACCATGATGCAGTCTAAACCACAGCTGTTGTCTAAGAGCAAATACAACAAAAGACTTCACGAGAACCCAAACTAGTTTAGCAGTGAAGAAACAAGTTCATGCTTTTTGAGGGAAGTTGTTTTCCTGTTTTCTATCTATTTTACAGAGAAGGAGGAAGAGAAGGAAAAACAGGTCTAGTAAAATACTATGTATATTGAGCCACACAGCTCCCAGTATATTACCATGAGGTTTTGTAACAAAAATCTTGAAACCTTTTTCTTCAAATTCTCTACCAAGAAAAATACAAAACATTATAAGGCGGTAAGTAACTATTTTTTTTTTATATATTTTTTTTCCTCTTTAAGATTTTGTAATTTGAGAAGCCGTTACAGTGCAGTTGATCCTCAAGACAGCCAGGCCAGGCTTCACTGCTGCTTGCACTCAGCTGGGGGGGCTGCATCCTTCTGGAAGAAATCACAGAGATGAGGGGGGGAGCTGTTAATATGACCATCAATCCTGACATAAATATACACACACACACACACAGCCAAGCCACTTCAACACCTAACAAGCTTTCAGAACTCTAAGCAGTCCGAAGTGTCACGTCCAGACTATACTCACAAGAGTTTAAGACAAGACAAAATGAGATTGCAGATGGAGAGTGTGTTTATCGGTGCTTTGACTTCAGGTGTATAACTGAACTAGTTTATTTTCCCCATTGTTGTCTTCTTAAAGCCGTGGAGGAACAGACAGACAAGGCAAGGGGGGGGGTATGGCAACAATGGTGCCCCAGTCATTAACGTCCGACTGCTGTTTGGTTTTTCATGTCAGCGGATAGAAAAAACAATATTGGGACAGAGAAATAAATTGAAGTCTAAAAGCTGATTTTATGAGTTTATAAAGCTTATAATAACTGATGTCTGCCAGTGCTACAACTGGGTGATACATGTAAACACTTTAAACAAAAACCCTCCGGCGGCTGAGCTCAAATGAATTAGCTGTCAAAGGCACAGGAAACACCTCAGCGTGTCAGACAGAGAGATAATTAAGAGGCCATCATATCTGAGGAAGGCCGTCCTTCCAGCAGCCATTAGACACTTCTAGAGGTGATGGCACAGTGCAGCTGCTCGGGCTGCTGTCCATGGCCTGATGTCATACTCACTGCACAGTGCAAGGTCGTTTTTACCACTGTGGAATACAACTGGCCTCAAGGCAACCTTAGGTAACCACAGGAGGTATGGCGGACAGAAATATTACCTTTAGGTGTTAAGGTTCCCCCAGACTAGAATGTATCATCCCTTTATATCTGTTGCCAGAAATAGTGTTTATAAATGTAACGATGGCGCTCTCACACATATAGAAAACTATTTCCTCTCCTCACTGTTGGTTAGGCCTTAGGAAGACAGACACATTCAAGGCCATTATCCCAGCATTAAAAGCAGATCTATAGAGACGATGGAGCAGACGGAACTAATGTGGAAAGGGGAGGAACAGAAAAAAATGGGCAGGTGATTTGATGAAACAAACATCCACAAATAAAAACATTCATGGCAGACGATTCCCCATCCTGACAAGGAAATCCAACAAAAATAGATGGATGGGAGAAGTTCAACATGGTGGAGGAAAAGGAAAAGGGAGGGTGTTGCTGTTTTCAACATACAGAAGTGATACAGGTGCAAATGCAGAGCTTAATATGGGTCAAACTCCAAAAACAACCAACGACAACAAACCGGTGTGTTAGTAGATCGGGAGGGTGCAGCACGGCGGCAGAAGAGAAAAGGGGTGCTCATGTGTGGGGTGGGGGGTTCAGAGTAGTGGATGCATGATGGAAAAGCAGGAGGGAAAGTAAAGGTGGAGGGTGTGATGGTAGTAAGCTGACAATTCACAAGCTTTACCTACCAGGACAGGGTTATTTTTCTACTGTCACCATTTAAACCTAGTGAGGAAAAATTTAAAGAGTAGCTGACAAAAGATGCCAAAGTGACCGGAGATGAAGAAACATTGATGAATAACCAAAAAAAAAGCAAAACTAGCAGAATACAGAATGTCAAAGATGTTTTTTTTGCTTAGCAAAGAAGAAGCGGAGGTCATGCTGGTCATGTAGTGTGGAATGTTTGATTTGCAAAAAGCCAAATTAAAATCCCTAATCATTGCTAATGTGCAACAGCCATAAAAAAAAAGAAAAAGCTCAGCTCTGCACTTTAAGCACATTACATATCAAGAGACTGAGTTTACTGACGCTGCTTTTGTTCAGTCTGCTTATTCATGGGTTTGTAAGCTAAATTAGCTGCATCATTAAAGCAGTGACAGACACTGGTGAATAAACACAGCCGACAGGAGAGGGCCTGTTATTTGTCTCAGTGGAATTACAGCAAGCCTCTGCAGGTTTGGCTTCAACTACATTCTTACAGTTGTGCCAGCTTAACAAAATAAAACAACTACACGAGGCTGTGTTCATATTAACTTATTAACCCATTTAGACCTGATGCAACATATGCATGAAAATATAATGCCAAGATATATTCTCACAGGAAAGGAGAAATGGATTATGGGAAAGGCTGCTTGTTAGTACTCTGTCTAAATCTGTTTAAGTTTGTTTCAGACAATGGCTGATGATCAAAGCGGTGGGAGCAATACGAGTACTGCAAAATTAAAACAATGAAGGTGTCAATGATGTTCGTTATTTTAAATATGTTTTTCTTATACACACGCCTGTTCAGAAACAGCAATTCTGTCCGATCTTCAGAAAATGGTTTGAGGTCATAGATGCCATTTTTATTCTGCACTTTAGGTCTTAATGGGTTAATATCTCCATCATGCTGGATCTGTTTCAGGTTTTAGTAATAACATGCAGAGTTGACTGGTTAAAGTCATGCTTTAAAATGCAAGTAAAGTTCAGTGTCAAACTATGGTGAGAATAAACAGTTCCATCTTCGTCCAGGGGCCAAATTTGATCATGACAACAAAATCAAAGCTAAAGCAAAATGAGATGCATTTGACAGTATGTATTCTGTATGTTGAAATCTGACACAAACTATTTCAGACAGCCATTCTGCAGCTCAGGGCACCCAGAGGGTACTGGATGGTGCCGTGCGAAAAGTTTCTCACCGCGATAACGACAAAACATTTACTCATGAACAGGCAGACAGTTCTGAGAGATCACTGCAGGCTATCCGTGGCCTCCAGAGCGTCCTGAGCCAACTAAGTTGAGAAGAGCTGAGTATGGACTTTCTCAGGACACCAGAGATCTTTAGGGGGAGGGGGGGAGGGGTGTGTGCTGGGGGGGGGGGGGGGGGCCGGTGGGGGGACGGGGTGGGTGGGGGGGGGGACTCACCTTGGGATCATAGTCAGGGTCGTTCTCCTCATCAGCCTCCTCCTCACCTTCCTATACATGCACAGCACAGAGTCGTCAGTCTAATGGGTTCCCCCCCAACAACCACAATGGGCTTCATGTTTACTGTAGTCAACATTCCCACTAGTTAACTGCGCAGTGGCCCAAGTTGTCTCACCTCGTCATCAGCCTCCTCTCCCTCTTCGTCGTACTGTAAGAACGAAAAGGAGGTTTAGTTAGAATACCATATACATGTGATCTTAGGCTACATCGGTGCTACAATGCTGTTTACATCATCGTTTCGGTTTTTCGAGAGTAAAACAGCCAAAACTAAAGTGGGCCCAGCAGCTTTTCCCAAACACACCAGACGCCTAGTTGATACATTACCAGATGAACAGGTAGTAGTACAGGTACTCACATCGTCATCGTCATCCTCTATGGCCTCTCCTGTGAAGTAAAGCACCGCCCGAGGTACGATCCGCTCACGGATGAAGTGGCCGATTTCAAAGTCAGCGGCCAGAACTGCCTCCGAGTCCTCATCCTGGAGAAAGAGACATTTTATTAGTGGTCATCCTTTATTCTACCCCTAAAGATGCACTGAAAGCAAGTGAGCAATTACAACTGGGTGCTTTAAAAGACAAGTTAAATCACCAAAATCAAATTAAAAGGAGAGTAAGAATAGGTATTTAGTGATGGCATCAGTGTTGTCCAGTAAAACATCTCACATTCTCAACAGACCCATATTACAGTTTAAAACTATTACTTACCAGTTCTCCATTTTCTGGAACTGTAAAAGAAGGAGAATAAATACAGTGTGTTTAAATAAACAGTACTCTTCATTCCATGATTAAATAATTATATTTCTTCCCCGTGGCTCTTACCCTCTGGTGGAGTGAAGAAGTTGAAGAAGGAGTCGTTGGGGACCGTTTTGGTGACTGTCCGGACGGTGCCGCGACCCTTGTGCTTCTGTTTCTTCTTAATTGTTTTCAACGTGACGTTCTTGCCCTTTGTCCAGTCAATCGTGCAACTGTGGTGAGAGGAGGAGGAGACGGCAACAGAGGACAACATCAGTATCCAACATTTAAAAATGTCAAATCAAATTAGAGATTAAAACAAATCAGCTTAGGGTTATTTTAGGAATGCAAGTGGTGAGGTCACAAATAGATGAGTCAGAAAATAATGAGGTCATGATGAGAAAGGGGTTTATTAAATAACAGCTCATGTATAAAAACAGAATAAACTGACAGTACAACAACCAACACGCGTAACGAGACAACAGCATTCGGCTCCGTTACTCACCCTGTGCAGCACGTGATTTCTGGGCCGTCAAAAGAGAAGGGGTCGCTCTCGTCGGGCTCTGACCGCATCTTGTAGGTTTTTGTCAACACTGTGTTTGTGAAGAAGTCATTGGCCTCAAAGTGGAACTCTAACGTGAAGCTCTGCGCGAAGAAAGCAAAGAGACAGAGGTGAACTCAACTCACTCGCCAAATAAACTCGGCTTTTAGCTATGTACAGAGTGTTGGCTTACTCACCATGGGCTGTCCTGGATCTGAGAATTTAACTTTAATGTCTTGTAAATGTTTAAGGATGGGTTCGTCATGTTCCTGAGAAGGAGAGGCAACACCAGAGCGTTAGATCACCCAGAAATAAAAACTCTGCTGCACTACTTAGCCAGCAGGTGGAAGCACAGCCTGATTTTTCATAGCTGGAAGCACATCTCGCATGTGACCCATTTTGTCTGGCTGGCCAGGAGCCTTCTGGATCAACCTACCTGCAGCATGTCACTGAGCAGGTCCACGTTTTTGAAAACCGTTAGCCAGAACTCGGGGATGCCTTTGGGGTCCTCCTTCTCCTCATCCTTTTTCTCCTCCTCTAGTTTGGCCTTCTCCTTCATTTCATCCTGATTGATGGAGACATTTTCCTTCTCAAAATAAGGCTTGACAAATACTTCACTATGCCAACACAAAGATTTTCACCCAAGGTGACAAGATAAATAGTCAAAGAACAGATACAATTTTAGCAGCAATAAATCAAGAAGCTGATTTCATCAAGGCTGTGTCTGCTCTGCGACTGAACCCAGGGGAAGTCATTTTAAATTCAAATCATTGGCTTTCATTATTAGCTGCATGTGATGCTTCCATTTTATGAAGTGAACCTTATTAAATTTTACTGAGCAAGGATGACGCGTGCATAAAATGTAAAGACGAAAGTAAAGAATTCAGTCGGACAGGAAGCATGCAGGTGTGTAAACGTCACCTGTACCTGCTTACTTACGGTCAGCTCTTCCTCCTCATCTGCCTTCCATTCACACTCCTCATCTGTGGGCTCGTAAGCTGCTTTCACGATGTCACTTCTCTGTCAACAACAGGGGAGAAAGTTAAGAGTTTGTACCTTAAATAAAAACAAAAAGAAGAAGGTTTGCTGCTAAATTTGGAGCAAGTTGTCTCAGTGCCCTCATATTTGCATTGGGAGGGAAGAAATGAAAACACTGGCCACACTGGTCTGTTTACAAAAACAAAATGTTCCTGAAAAGCTGCATTAGGGACCTGGGAAACATGGGGGTCAATGCTCCAGGAAGTATGTTGTGATGACATAAACACGTCAAATCAAGGATAAAGAATGTATAAATGACGTACTTTGTCAAATAGGGGTTGGTAGAGAGCCGCGTACTTCCTCTCCAGTTCATGTACTTCTTCGTAGAACTTGGCCTCAATGTGGGCACACTTGACCTGCAGGTTTTTCAGGGCGTTAACGCGTCTCTTCACAACCTTTGGCAAACTGTTGGAGAAACGGAAGCAGAGAAGATGTGAGGGGGATGCTGGGGGGGGGAATAAAAAGGCCCTGGAACTCAGAAGTTTTGATCTACCACCATGTACCATGTCCTCGACTAGGGGTGACATTTTATCCTCTGGCATTTGATAGAGTATATTAAAACAAGTTAAAGAGGAAAGACATAGGCACTTGACAGGATATTTTGTGATTTTGTGTGGCATACAGTCTACAACTGGTCTTAGATCTGTAATGTTTGTTACTGAGCTCAAGCAGACCTTTGTGAAATGTAAAACCTAAAAATAGATGTGCATATAATTTGTTATTGTGCTTTTCTTTTACTCCCAGGCTTCTAAATTTAAAAACATGGGACAAAACGTGCTTAATTTGGAGGACGTGGTAACAGACAGGACCCAGTTAATCTGCTGAGAGCTTTAGAGCAGACACAGGAGCACTCTCCCCAAAGGACCTCCAACGAGCCAGGGTGGCCTTCTGAGGACAAACTGAAACCATGCCAAGAACAGGTTTTATTGACATTTGCCTCATTTAGCGGTGAGGTAGCTGTGTCTTATTTGGAGACAGATTTATTGTTTTATGCTTGAGGGAGTGAAGGCCTGATTCCTGCTCTGGAGGACACAGCAGCTTCCTCAACATCAGAATAATATATTTAAAAACAACCCTCTGAAAAAAAGCCCTCGTAAATGGGATTAATTCAGAACAACTCAACACCCTTGAGTTCTAATAAAATATTATTCTTCGCCCTCAAGTTTGAACTAAACCACAATGTTTCTGTTGATTAACATCGATATAGAAAACAAGTCACGCTTCATAGTGTAACACTGAAGTTTTAACACTGCTGTGTTGTTCACAGAGATATGTTTCAAAGGAGTGAAGTAAGTGAAAGTATCAGCATTATTCTGGATGCATGTTCTATCCCAGGTGCTTCGATGATCAAACTGGTGAGTTTTTAAGTTGTATTTGACAAGTTGATCAAAGTGCCTGCTTCCTTCAGGTTTGGCTGAGCAGCAGTGGGCAGCAAAGCCCTGCAGCATCATATAATGTCTGTACTTTTACAAAAAGACTTAAGTCATCGAGCTGACACATTCAGATCACGCAGAGGTAGAATCAACAGAAGACCGTGTTCACTCCCTTTGAAACAGTTGCACACTACCTGTGAAGCCTAAGTTTAAAAAAAAGACACTGATTGGGTATGCACTTAGTTTAGGGGCTTTTTGTAGAAAAAGCACTGCTGCTGAACTTTTCTGTCTCAGGACTCTCAGTAGGTAAGGACTGTGTTTGAGGACAATGGCTGCTTGTTAAGTAGGGAACAGGTTGCACGTACTGTACTCCATCTTCTATCCTTCAGCTGAGCCAATAAAATTCAGGCTAAACAATGGATGTGTATGACACAGGCTTTCGACCGGCTGCCTTTAAGCCGCTCTGACACTGAGCCAGTTTCCCCTCTTGCTGCCCTGTTATAGAGACGGCTAATACCTGACCTAATGTGAGCTGAGGTTTGACATTCCCCTCATGTGAGACAGACTCAGCAGTACAATGAAACCCAACTGTAAATGTGTACGGGCTCAGATATTGAGTATCACCGTGAATGGATCTTCATGTTTATGTGGAACACAGATAAGAATGTCTGGACTTCACCTTCACCTTAAGTTGCTTTAAAATATATCTACTCAACAAGGAACGGTCACCATTTAGAAAACTAATTAAACTAATATGTCAGCAGTTTGATCCAGAAGATGTGAATGTTTTTGCTTGTCAGAGCCTAAAGCAACATAATAAAAAGGCATAAATTCTACCGAGATTTAGACAAAAAAAAAGAACATTCAGATGTAAATAAAAAAGGAAATGTTATGATGAAATTCCTTTTTTGGCCAATAAAGTGTTTTAACAGCCATTTGCCAAAAGACCTATTACCCAGGGCAGCTGCTAGTAAAAGTAGCAAGAGACTAATTAATTGGACTCTGGTATTGGCCGCAACCTGGTAAACAAATGTGTTAAAAAGCATCTCCCCTACTTTCATGTCCATGTGATGCTGAGACAGTTGAATTCTGCTGCAGGACAAAAGAGCCTCAATCAAGGTCAAAGTTTGTCAGTCCTCACCTCTCCATGTACCCCGATGGTGAGCCGTTGAGCCCGTCCAGCCTCTCCTGCAGTGCAGCCAGGATCTGTGGATTCTGCATCATCTGCACAGTCAGCTGACGAGCTGAGCACAAAACACAGAAAAGTCAAAAGTGTAAGAGCAGGGCAGATAAATTCAGAGGGAGTAAAGAGTCATTTGGTCATACCGGGAACAGGAAGCACATATTTAACTCTTTCTACTCTGGGATATGACATGACGCTTGAAATAAATAAACTGGCTTTTCATGAGTTATATTGCACATCCCAGAATAGTCACGCAGAAGGGTTCAAGATTCTTTTTAATCTCCATCACTTGTTTGCTTCATCTGAGTAAATAACAGCCTGAATCAAGTCCGCTGATTGACGAGCCAATGCAGCAGAGACACAAGAAGTGCCAGTCACCAATAATAAACAGTGCTCCCTGTTTGTAAAAGCAGACAGGTGGCATATGGCACGATGTGAGACTCCAACACATTGCTAATCAAAGCTCAGTCTGATTGCTGCCGGCAGGTGAGAAGATTAAAGAGACTGGATGTCACTTTTCTCCGTTGGCAGACACTGGCCATTTTGCTTGTGGTGTGTGTTAGCAGCTCAAATAGATCTGTTGTCCAAATTTTTTGCATCCAGTAAAATAAAAAGACGCACGCTGGTTTAAAAATCACACACAAAAAAAGGCTCTAAAAAGATACTCCAATAAAAATGCAACCTACGACTATCCATGCAGGTCCTAACAGAATCAATAAATGTTTGTAGCCTGTAGTTTAAGAGGCATCCTAAATTTTTAAAGATGATTCACTTTTAACGAAACTTTTATGTATCCCTTTATAGGAAAAAAAAAATTGACAGTGAATAAACTTGAGGAAGACACTTAATTCCAGCAGATATATTTTCACCTTTGGATTAAAAACATCAGTTCACAAATCTTCAGAGCAGAGACAAGCAGGTCTTCTTAGTTTGTTACTTATGTCTCACTGCAGCCTTGATGTGTCAGTGTGTTATACGAGTGGTTTCTTAACGAGAGTTAACACGCATGATAACACCAGCGGTCTGTATGTTACTCATGCATTTCTAATCTCCCCTCGGCTTCCAGACTCCTTGTACGGCTTTCCTCAGTGTGTGGTCGTTATGACAGATCCCTCGCACTGAGTCAGAGCGAGCCTTTTTTATCAAGTCTGCTTTCTGAAACACTTTTTTAAAATTCTTGCTATAAATAGAAAAGGCCAAACACCCATCTATATCTAACTACAATGAGCCAGGAGTGGGCTTACACTTTGGAGCCGTCTGAATCATTTACGGAGCATCAAAAGGATGCATAAACAACATCCATATTCTAAAATAAAATGGATTAGTGCCTCCCAGCATCTCGCTTCAATTTTAAAATCATTACATGCAAATAGCTGCTCGGTTTCAAAACAGCAAAGAGTTGAGAGGAACAAACAGTTTTATAGAACCTGGATCAGAGAGGCTCACCTTTGCTGTTTTCATCTTCTCCAGTCTCCTCCTCTTCCACGTCCTCCACATCCTCCATATCTGCTGGGTCCATCTCAGCCTGGTCTTTGCTGCCCGGGGAGACAGAGGGAAGATGAGAAGGTCAGACAAAACAGACAGACAGTCTGTTGTTAAACAGCAAAAAGCAAATGCATTCAGTCTGGTTTTGTCAAGTCACAGCACTTTCGACATATCTTAACTTCAGCATGAGTTTCAACAATCCTAAGGGCCCTTAGAAAGCAAACATTGAACCATACAACACATGTTTATGGATGCGAGGGTTTAATCATCTGTGACTGACAATTGTGCTAAAGACCATAGAAAGGAATACCCTAAAGTTATGCCTGTGTTTTTATATCCCAGTGAGAAACTTCAACTAAATTTAAAAACAACTCTAGAGCCGACGGGCCATTTACCTAACTGCAGCGGTTATAATTATTCTGCAGCAGGACATGGCTAAAACAATGAATGTAACAGAAAATATGAAATCAATTATTTTCTGTCACCACACTGATGAAGGACAACGTGCTCCCCTGTGGGTCTGAATGTGTTGTCTCCCACCTATGTAAGTGATGTCTCAGCTGGTATATCTATCATTTTGAGCGTCACTGACCCCTGGAGGCTACTTCGTGGACAAGACACACATCCAAAAGCAAAAGGACAGGTGGAGGAAAGACAAAGCACTTTAAGTCATCGCCGAGGGAAAATGTACTCACTTGTCGATGTCTGCCATTTCAGCTGAGTTTCAGGTGATGCTAGGAGAAAAAAACAAAACAAAATTGTTAGTATGAAATACAGAAGAACACAATTACTTTTGATCAACAAACTGTATTCAGATCAGGATCACGCAGCATTTATAAACGCTTTGATGCTCACAGTGGGGCGATGGTATAGGGAGTTCAGCTGACTTAATTACAAAACCTTGCATTAAATGGTGAGCGCTGATGGGATTCACACCTCTTTACAATGGATTTTACTCATCTGGTGAGACAAGATGCAGGTTCAACATCCAGCATGATGACTGTATGAAGTCTGTCATAGTGAAGAGCATCAACTCCTTCTTTCTTAGGATGGCGTCTGACTAGTCCCTCTTAAAAGTGCCTCAACATAATGTGAAGTTATATTTTTCTCAGCCATTTTGAGATTAACAGAAGTGAAAAGGATCAGTAGCAGGGGTGGGATAATAAAGATGCCATTGTCACAATCATGACGACAGGTTTTCAGTGGTTTGTGTCCATTCTTAAAAAAAAAAAATCGCACAAGTTCAAATTATAGTGGCTGTGATAGCCGTGAGGTACAGGTTTCTTCTAATATTTTTGAGCAGATTCACATTTGTGGAAAAGTGGAAGTGTTTATTTCCCATTTAATTTTTTTTAACTGTGCAAAATTCATAATTGAAATTTTTAACAGGAGTAAAAAATAAACTCTGACATGCATTTCAAATGTAATTAGAAAAGGTTCTTACCATGTGGCAACGCTAAATAAACTAAATAAATGACTCTGCTGAAAATGTGCCCTACAGTGAGAGCATTAGAAAGTAAGGCAACAGACCTGGACCCGGAAGTGGCCGTGTCAAAACTCACTGAGGTGGCTGTAACTTAAACCTAAAGCCTTGCAGTGAATAATAGACTGGGAGAAAATTTGCCTGTCAAATGTAACTGAGCCACTGCAGCTGATAGTCTGAAGTGGTGGAGACAGCGGTGCCTGATCAATACATATACTACGCCCAAAAAACCTTAACAAATGCAGACAATGTTCAAAATATTAAGTCAGTTCAAATGTTAGCTACTTGATGATCCTGAGGGAAATGTACTGTTATACTGTATGGGTTTTTATATCTCTCCGTCCACACGGTCCATCAACAGTGTGGTGAAAATGAGCAGAAGAAAGATGACACTGCCCAGAAATTCTGTAGTTTAGCTGAGCAAAAGCAGAGGTAGCACTTCCCACATAGCACCTCTCTCAAGAGGCCATTAATGTGCTTCTAGTGACTGTCAAAGCTCTGCTGAACTCCCTGTTCTGCCAGCAGTGGGTCTGACAGGAGCTTCTCATGCCTTGTTAGCGCCAACAACCTGCTCTGTGTCACTGTCCATGCTAAAGTGAGCGGCGGACAGTCCGCCTCTCCCATGATGCAAACTATGCAGCCACGCCTCCCAGTTGCAGCTCCCTCACTCATCCATTGGCTCCTAAAAAAAATGTTGGAAGAGGCTTCTAACAGAAGGTGTGGTCATCTGTCCAATACATGTTTATGCAAGGTTGTCAATTCTTACCTGAAATTAAAATGAAAACATTCACTCTCCTCTACAATAAAATCAAATGGTACAAATGCATGATTACAAAATATTTCACTTAAATTGGTTTGCAAACATTTTGACTGCTTTCATTTAATACGTCTCATTTCATATTTAACAGTGAATATTACTATAAATGATAGAATGTTGGTTAATATATCAGTAAATAAACTGTTTTACTGACTTCAACCACACTGCCCAATCCTTTCCCAGAGTCCCTCAGTCTCTGTGCTAGCTATCTGTATCCTTAAATCCCAATACCAACCACAAGCTATTTCTTTTTATAAAATCAGAGTGGCATTTCGATATGGTTCAGACTGTGGCAGAGGTTCCTAATCCTGGCCTGGCAGCCGCCCACCTGCAGGCTTTCTGTCTGTCAAGTGTTTAGCTACGTTCCCACGTCATCCCAGAATCACCGGCTTTTTGAAGGGCATCACTTCACAGCAGCTCAGGCTCCGAGGCCCGAAACTAGACTCACCTACTGAGATGAAGCCGTTCCACACAGGGGACCAACAATCTAATGCGCAACCAAGAGACACTCAGGCCATTGAGATTAGTCTTCATATGAGCATGACGAGTATTTTCAGGAAAGCCATCAAATCGTCAACATCCCTGCATCCGTTAGCTGCCCTACATTTTCCTTATACAGCGACAAAATTCAACCACAGAGCTGAAGTGACAGTTGACTGATCTCGAAATAAAATCCACAACAGAGCAAACGTTTCATCCATCATGAGGGTATAACTGATCAAGAGGGTGTGTATTTATACTTTCATTAAGTCCCATTTCATCTCAGCTGAGAGCTTTATTCTGTCACTTTCTTAAAACGGCATCTCATTTTAGAACTTTCACTTTTCAGTCGACATGAAGTGAATGCACATGTGCACACGTCCCAGTTATCTCCCTACAATATCTGAGGTAAGATGACACCCAACAACACAGCCATCTTGTCTTCTCTTTAATGCCAAATTATTGATGGGAAAGCTCTTAGCAGCAGGAAACACATTTTTCAAAATACAGTTGTTGCATAAAATGCCAAGACTGGGTTTTTCAGTCAAGTACTCGGATGAACAAATGGATATTGGGACACCATGCTGTACTGTTTTATACTGACAGAGAAGTCAGAATTAATACACCTGCATGTGATGGAATATTTCAATCCAGCTAGTTATTGTGTCATTCAACTCAATCAGAACCCCCATCTGTCTCCACAAGAACCCAAACAGCTGCCCTGAAACATGATATGAGATTCCCCTGATATCTGGGATCATCACAGCCCTGCACATGAGTTTGACATGTGACTGCTGCACACGCATGGGACCTATGAATCATCTCCATGTATGTAAAAACAAAAAAAAAACCCAGGCCATCAGATAATGCCTCACAGTAAACACGGTCGGTTCTGTGTGAGGGCTTCGTCAGTGCCAGTGAACCATCAGACACACTGGCCTCTGGTACCAGTCCCCCAACCCCCCCCAACCCCAGCCTGCCCAGCGACCACGTGTTGCATGCTCAAGTCTAGCAAGCCACCAATGACTAACAAAAAGCGCAGGATGGAATCATACACTCTTAACTCCTGAAATATTTACAACTCCATGTGGCCCAAACTAGGCGGCGAACATGTCGAGACAACAGTCAGTTCAATAAACGTCCCCTCGTGTCCTTCACAGCCCCCTCCGGCTAGTGGACCGGCTAACTTTAGCCGGCCTGCGCCCGGTCTTGTCAACGCGCTGCCTCGCTCCGTGCGGCTAGTTGAGCTAGCTTGCGCGCTGCTAGCTTGATGCGCACTACCCGGGTGTGAGCCAGTGGGAGGACCAGCCTCGACGGGGAATGTGGGCCAGCGGACAAGTGGTGCCGCGGTCCCCTGTAGCACGTTTCGAGCCGCTTTTGTTGTGTCATGCTGCCGTGTGAGCCAGCGGAGGCAGCCGCGCTGCGGCCGTGTCCCTAAAAGTCCCGTCCCCACTTCCCCGCCCTGAGGATCACCCTCCAAATAATTAAGGTCGAGTCCAGAAAATGCAAGATACAAGACACGTGTCAACAAATGTCGAATAACGATGACAATGACAGGAACTATTTGACGCGTTGTTGTTCCAGACAGCGCTGCAATTCTCGGGGTCATCGCCGGAAAGAGAGAACAGATGAGTGTTTGATTGTTTTTTGAACGCGTGTGTGCCGTTAACGCATCATGGTGGAGCCATGCTCGATGGCTGCTGCCGCCGCTGTCTGACTTGCTCGGTAGCATTAGCCGAGACGAAGTCGTCTCCCTCCGCCGTCCGCTGGATAAAGCGGCTCAACGGGGGTTTTAACTTCCGAGACGACGCACAAGTTCGTGGGGCGTCGGCGCCAAGGCCGCGTCCGGAGTCCCGTCCCTTACCTTCTGTCTGTGGCCGGAGGCTGGACAGGGTTAGACGGCGCTGCGCAGTGAAGCGGTCCCGTGGAAGAAAGACACTCCGCTCCGATGGCGGTAAAAGGGAGCGAGATCCCGCCGCCTGCGCTCATATACATCCTACGTCATCACGTAAACTGGCAGTCACCGAGGCAACGCTGCTCATGGGAGGGGCAGAGGCGAGAGCGCCCCGTGGGGGAGGCACAGGGGGAGAGAGAGAGATCCTCATCATCCTCGTTACAATAATGCTCTTCATCATCAAGCACCATCTTCCTCTTCCTCACTAGGACACACGCTGGCATAACCATCTTAGAATCCACCAGCAAGTTATGTCACAATTAACCTCTGAAGGTTAATCACTGATCTTGGACATAGACGCAGTTTATCTTAACTTAACTTTTTGACTATCTTTAAAACATGACTCTCATCAGCCATAGAACAATACTATATCAGTATCAATTCTTTATTCCCTCCCAGCTGACGTACAGTGGGCTTCATGATAAAGAGCAGCAGACCTGCTAAAGGCTACATCTGCCTGAAGATGTATGCATTTGCATAATATTTGCATTCTGCTCCACTGCAGTAGCCGAGATAGACATTATGTTGTATTGTCCGGTCAGTGAGAGGCCGCAGCCCCGACCCCCCCCCCCCTCCTGCCGATAGATTAAAAACTGTATGTTTCCTTGTTGAATTGAGACTCCTGTCAGAACATTACAGACACAGCTCATAAAAAAAAAAAAAAAATAGATGTTTGTCTTTTTCACTGAAGTGGCCCCCCCCCCCCCTCCTGCCGATAGATTAAAAACTGTATGTTTCCTTGTTGAATTGAGACTCCTGTCAGAACATTACAGACACAGCTCATAAAAAAAAAAAAAAAATAGATGTTTGTCTTTTTCACTGAAGTGGGCCAAATCACTTTGAAAATGATGTAATGAAAACCACTGCTACTGTCATTTGATTATTTTAAATAGGCCATGTAACTGTGGCCACAGTGTCTCTGATGTTTAATTCTGATTCTGATAATTTCCTGATTAATTAATTTCCTGGTTTATGGCACGGTGCTCACTGGAATGTTCAGAAGTTCAGAAATGTGCTCTTTGCTTGTACCCATCATGAGATGTTTCTTGTGTGACATCATGTTAACGAGACGTCAGTCATTTCACTGACAAAGCTCTGACAAGGCATTAACTGAGAAAAATGGTGACATGTTCCAAACATATTTTACCCGCTGTAGCAACTAACTCGGGTTTGTTCACAGGATCACAAGCAGCCGAGTCGTGCCAGCGCTGGAGGCGTCATGGTGGACGTACACGTCTTTTTTGTAGCTTCTCTCCTCCTCTGGTGTTCATGCCAGGTTCAGCCATGACTCACTTCATTCCGCTCAGTTCTCTTGTAGTTGCTGCAGGTAAAAAAAAATCTATCTCCTGCTCTCAGGTATGTCACAGTTTCAATTGGAATTTTCCCACTTGTCAAAACCACCAAACCTCATGGAGGAGACGTGCCAGTGTGAATAACAGCATCATTTGTTTCCAGTATCCCACTATAGGAGAGGAGAGGGTATTTTCAGTCTGTTTCCGGGAGAGCACGTTCTGATTTGCTCGTGAATTTCGAACTGCCCGGCCAACGTTGGGCAGATGAAACTGTCTGTGAGGGTTTCTGAGTGAATCGTCTGTCAGGCAGCACCAGCCTGGGTGTTACTAACGCCAGACTCGCTGCTCAGCGTCAGCTCTCTCTGAGCAATGTCTGGCACGGGCCCAAAGGTCAGATCTGTCATCCAACACTTTCCAACAAGAGGAAGCCTTCCCACGTGCGCCGTGTCAGAAACTTGTAAGTGAATTTTTTCCCTGAGTCATCCAGGGCCGGTAGTGTATGAATAGACAGCGGGCCAGATGACTGGAGGAGTTCAGGGATGATTTCCGACTCCTGCACTGTTTCATTACCCGTCATGACTCTCTGATGCTCGAGAGCTGCCACGTTTAACCGGTAAGACACTGGTGGTTTGTGAGCAGCTGGAGGGATGGTGATGGTGATGGTCCCCACGATAAAGACAAAAGATTCTCTTCTGGTTTCACTGTTAGGAAGCAAAAAAAAAAAAAAAAAATACAAAACAGAAAACAAGCATCTTAGGATGAAAACATGGAGCCATCCAACGCTGAAGTTACAGCTAAGTTGTCAGAGGAGTTTGTGGTTATAAGAGCCAGCGCAGCAGTCGATGCGCTGCAAACAAAATCCTGTGATCTCTGCAGCGGAATTGATATGTTGTGTGCTGTTTCTGTCGGCTTCACCAACACTCACCTGAAGTGTCAAAAGTGTCTGAGCGGAGAACTCCAAATTTCTGGTTATGCCACTAAACTGCAGGGTAAATAAACAGAATAAACACAAAAGGTGAAAATGAACAGCGCTACTGAATTGGTTCCTCCATCATGAATGAAACCATATGAGACTTCATATAGTATGTGTCTCAATGCAACTTTATTGCAGCCCCCCCCCCCCTCTGCGAGAGCCGTGAACTTCACATTCTGGACTTAAATGTTTCAAATAACACAGAAGCTCCTTCTCTCAACAAAAAAGGATCCTCTCTCTCCGCTGAGTTTGCATTTGCGGTGGCAGACCGCGGGCCTGTCAGCAGGATATCTGATAAAAAACCTTCAAGCTTGAACTGCATTCTGGGAGCAACAGTCCGGATGATGTAAGTATATTTAAATTGCACTGAAGTGCACCGAAATGATGACGGAGCGTTTTAAAGAGGATGGGGACTCACTGCTGCATGACAGCGAGAATGAGAGGGCTGCAGCTTCGGCGTCATACAGGCTACATTCCAGCGTCGAAATGTAGAGTTGGGTATTTGTTTGTAGTTATCTCTCGGTTTGAATCCCCCAGATGGGACGGCACTGAACAGAAGTACTTGAGGAGTGGATAAAGCCAGAGTTCTTCAGACGCCGGTGGACGGCAGGTGTAGACATGTACCTGTGATCCAAGATTTAGTTTCAGCCCTAACTGGTTTCCCTTGAATAATCAAGATTTAAACAACCAATCATCCTCAGTTCGATCCCCTGTGTGCCGAAGTGTCCCTGGGCAAGACGCTGAACTGGCACTGAACTGGCACACATACTGCGACAACAGACTCTAGAAAGAGGCGTCCTGGCTGACGTGCCGTGCTCAGTGAGGGCTGTGACATTTCAGTTAACATTTAGAGGGCCCGTCCAATTAACATGCGCCCAAGTGCCCACTTGGCAAATTAAGATTTATTTCCCAATGACATCAAAAACAACTCCTCTGTCAACATGCGCCACTTGCTCTTTTGTCTGCTAACTTCCTGCTTTAACGCTCAAACCCACAAACAGACCCACACAGCTGGGATTTATTTGATCGAGCATAAATCTATGTCTTTGGAACTAATTGTCTTTTATTATGAAATCAAGTCCTCGCGTCAATTTTTACATTAGAAGTACATTAGAATCTACATGTTAACTTTCTAGTAACATGTAGATTTTAAAATCTAAATAACAGAGACCAGATACCAAACAAAAAAAATAATAACGCAGTTCCAGGTTGTCTTTACCTTTCTTCAGACAATGGGACTTTCAAGTTGGACGTGGTGGTTCCCATAAGGTCGGAAGCGGCAGCTCCACATGCTTTAGTAAATGCAAAGTTTTTTTTACAGTCACAATCATGCCACAGTAATTTATTTATCATGCATTTTAGGTGACCTTTTCATTCACACTCCAACCTTTTGCTTACAGTAAAAAAATACCTACTCAAATTGATCTCAACAACCTTTGAATCAAATCATACATGAGTACATTTTTTTTTTAATTCCGAGGGACAGGGTTACTCATGTTTTGGCTGTGATGTGCGTTTCGACGCCTCCGTGACCTTCGGCCCTGCCGCCGGTCAAGCAACGACCCACGCAAATAAGAGGTGACGCCGGTAATTGGAGATCTCCTGGGTGAACGCTGAGCATTTGTCACGTCTCTGTAATGTTGGCAAACATTCTACCTCCACCCACAGCTCCACACTCTCCCAGTGGTGGCGCATCAGAGAATCCTTTCTACTCTGAATGCATTGTGGAGCATGTGTCAGCGAATCGCTGCACTCGTGTGTAAAACTGGAAGTTGTTTTACAAGTTTGACAAGACACTTTCACTCACCCGTGGGCCAAAGCAAGAAGCCAAACCTCTTCACCAGCTTGGTGTTATTTAGCTCTCTTTAGCAACCAAATAACATATAAGTTATACAAGTAAGAAGCTGCAATAAATTGTTGCATAATTTTTATAAGATGGATGACCTCATTATCTCAGCTCAAATGTGCTATTGTGTCAGGATTGAAGTCTAAATTTAGCGTCTCGGGCTAAACATTGTTCCTCAAAGTGACGGCAGAGCCTCCGTTAGAAAAGCAAACGCCACATTTCTTGAGGCCACCTGGCAGAGCAGCGTCCCCCGGCCTGTGAGCCCCCGCCCATCCACGCTGTGAGGCTCCCTAATGGGCTTTTTAATGAGACCATCAAATGCAAATAGACCTGAGCTGTGACTATTGAGCAAACAGGCGGCGTGTTCAGGTCTAGAGGGTGTGGAGGTGAATATTCCACCTTGGAAAATGTTTCGTTCAACGGCGGACACGACAGCTTTCACTCTCTCACTTGCTCTGGATCCTTCTCCCAGGTGTGATCCACCAGGCTCCTGACGGCCTGGATCCTGTCTGGCAGCACACAGCATGACGGGAATTCTGTCTGAGAGGATTTCGGTTATCAAATGTCACTCTGAATCGAGCAACTTGTGGCTGTAACGGAGCTCAGCCACTGCTCGTTTGATTTCCTGCCTTGTCCCGGTGTGATGTATTAGCGACAGGTTCGCACTGCTGTTTCCTTTTCTGAAGGAGGAGGGACGTGGAACGACACACAGCGGCCAGTGGGGGGGGGCTTGATAACCACTAACTGTGGCACAGGGCAGAAAACCATGTTGCATAACAAGCAATAAGGCTCCTGAGGCTGACAGAGGGTCAGAGGGGAGGAGGCTGGTAGGGAGGAAGGGGTGGGGGGGTGGCTGTGTTCCCCCTCCTCCCCCCTTGTCTGTGTCTGCACGCTTGAGGCGGTGATCGTCTTCGAAATTTGATCCTGATGTTGAGTCACAGCCTCACTCACAGCTCCCGGTGATGTGGCCCCTTCAGTCTAATTCTCTCAATCAGCAGAGACATCGTCACCGATCCACACGTCCTGAGGCGTGATTATAAAACCAATGTTGGATTTACAGGAGAACAACAACGAACAGCTGGGAGTGGGGGGGGGTGATACAAACAGGAGCAGCAAGACTTAGATACTGGGACGCTCCCACTGACCTGTCACTAGAGCTGGATAATGATGTTGAATGACGACAGATTTTTCTCAGATATACAGTTGATACTGTGTGAATGTAAAAATGTTATCGTGGAATTGTTTTGCAGGGCATGAATGTTCTGCCGCAGCACGGCACACGCTCGGCTCTATCATTTATTTATAGTACAACAACAAATTCAGAGGAAACTCTCAGCTGGGTCTCCAGAATTTAATTTTCGACGATTCAAAACTATTTTTATTTTTTTTTCCCCTGAATGTGACTCTAAATTAAATATTCAGCATAGACGCAGACATTCGTAGAGGGGATGAGTGTTCGAGGAGGTTCGGGATTTTACATTTTGGAACGCGTGCTGTTAGTGACAGAACCATCTGAATTTACTCAATAAAAAAAACCATCAATTAAATAAATTGATCAATCAATTAAAATTCTAAATAGAAGTAAAAAAAAAAAAACATAGTAATGTGACACCACATTTATAGGAGCAGATCACCCACTAAAAATAAATTATTGCAAAATAAGGGGCCAAGGACAGAGAGAGACGCTTTTCCTGGACGTCCTGGGAGATTAAACATTCTTTGAGCGATCCCACTTCCTGCAGCTTTAAGGAGAAGGACAAACAGACTCGTGTCGTAAAGAGAAACATCTCATGCTGGTAATTGAGAAGGAGGGAGGGAGCGTACAGAGCTCAACCCTTCATTGTCACCGCTATTAAACAAATGGTAAAAGCCTTCCCTCTGCTCCTCCGTGGGCAGGTTCGACTGTGCTTTAAAAATAGCACCACGGTGAAATTAAAAAGACCTCTGTTCTACAGCTCGGGCTCGCGCCAGCTCTGTAATCCTATTCACCACTGTCACTACAATGTGTCGCCACCCTCGCCGGGCGCTGGAATAACACTTGCCTGCTAGCCGCCGTCGCTCCTGTGACGCTCAGCTTCACCTGACGTCAATCTGTGGATGAGGGCGTTTCTCAACTGAGGGAAGTTGCCGTTCGAAATAAAGAAGCGACGACGCTAAATCTAATTGGGTCACTAAATGTATCGACACTCTGGAGTTGTACCCAAAAAAAAAAGGTCACGCACATTTTAAGAGGATTAAAAAAGAGCTTTGGTGGTTCAGTGTCCAGACAACCGATGCTCCCTGTGGCTCTCACGCGTCGCTTCACACAAAGCGTGAAATAAAGCCCAGAAATGTCTGTTGAGAGGCAGCAGGGAGGCGAGTTCCACAAACTGTATCAAAGACAAAATGTGCTTCGATGACTGGGCTGAACCCAAATCCCGAATCTCAGCTCAAGACAGAGATCCCTGCAGAGTTTGTGCCTCCGACTTCCTCGAAGAGCAGACTCTCCGCGAAGCCTCCACGAAGCCGGAAGTCATTTTTGAATTTACCCCCATGCATTATTCATGGCCTGGCTGCTGCCGCTGGCCTGCTCGTGTGCCATGGCCTATTTACAGAGCCACTCGTGAATCCATTGGCTGTGAACAGCCGAGCGCCAAGGCTCACCCATAAGCGGCTTCACGGGCACAGGAAACCATTCATAGACATAACAACTCCGAGAGAACAACAACAACAACGGCAGCCGAGCTGTTTTTAGTTTTACCTGACGAGTGAGCGTGTAAAAAAAAAAAATAAAAAAAAGGGGGGGGGATATAAAGCTGAGAAAAGTTTAAAGACTGACTGCATCTTACTGAACATCGAAATCTGCTTGTTAAGCATTAGTCCTCAGACTTTCTGGGGTCCCTATAAGATGATGTTTTGATGCTTGTTTCGTTTGTCATGCAAAAAAATACTCAACAGATTTTCCCTAAACTTGGTAGAAGGATGGTTCATGGCCCAAGAGGAGACCCATCAATTATTGATATCCCTTATATCGGAACATAGGGATTTCTTTGTTTTCTCAGGGAACAATTGATGTTGATGGACATAAAAAAAAAAAAGTGTAGAAGCAAAAAGTTGTACCTGCACTGTTGTGGTGTGGCTGCCGGTGTGTGAGTAACAGCCCGCAGGGAGAGCGGGCTGGGCCTCCGAGGAGACGACGAACGACTGGCCTCTAATCCTCAGGTTCAATGAAAAGCGCCGCATCGGCTGGATCGGGCGCAGCCAGGTCATTGTCAGCGGCCGCATGCCGGCTCTCGCGCCACGTCCTGCCTCTGTGCTGGACGTGGCAGACCTGCAGACTGCCGGGTGATTCATCAAGCTTGATTGACAAAAAAAAAAAAAAAAATGAATAAGAGCATTTGTAAATCCTGAAACCTGAATGACATGCACAATAAACAATAACTGAGGCCTTTTCTTGTATGAAAAATGTCACTTCTGAATAATAATAGCAGCTGAGAGGACAAATACATCATAGATGTATATATGCGTGTGCATTGCCATGCTAATGACGTCCTGTACTATGACTATACTGTACATATAGGAAGCCACTGTTATCATAGGTATCATATCAAGGTTAGAAGGCAATGGAACATCAGAGTGACTCAAAAAACCCAATGATTAATATCCGATTCTCCTGGACACACACAAATTGGAGACACATTTTAAGAATACAATGCCATTAAATCAATACAAAAGAAGACCTCCGTGAGCCAGGCGCCCACATATTCATCTGCTACGCAAGGAGTTTTAGCAGTGCATCACCCACTGCACTAAAAATAGAGCCTTCTATTTCAAAGCAATCCACCGATTTTTTTTTTCCTTTCCGTCTTTCAGAGCTGGTGCTCGTGAGGTTTTTTTGTTCTACCAAGATGGGCGCTGGTGACTTCGCTCCACTGTATCCGCCCATATTTACTGATCTCTCTCTCTTTCTCCACGATGCGCTGCTCTACAAAGCGAAAAGTCAAAAAACGACTTCCCGTTCGTGCCGTCGGGGGCCACGGCAGCATCTGGAGCTTCAGTCACAGCGAGTCCAAAAGCTCTCAGCGGCGTCCTCTGTTGACCTTACCTCCTGCGCGGCCTTCTTCCACTCTCACTGAGTCATCCGGCCATTGATTGTTCGCTCGCGGTGCTCTGTCGGCGGTGACGGAGATTTCTGCATCTTACATCACATCTGTTTATCCGTCTGTGACATAAAAGACACTAATGTCCCCGTCCGATTTCCGCTTTATCTCTTCCCGACAGACTCTGCCGCATTTGCTGCTCTACCTTTGCTCCATGCGGGGCAATTTTTTATTTTGAAGTCCATCCAGAAACATGGGAATTGTCCCCCTAACTGAACTTAAACTTGGACTCTATGACTCAATGCCTGAATAAGTAATTTAGATTTAGATTTTTCATTACCATGAGAAACTACACTGCAAATACTCCAATAAGACACTAATGCAATTGGTAAAATACATGTAGTGTCAATACAGCAGTCGGTGGCAATTTGATGGTCCCGTCTGTGGGTACTGGGGACCAACCAGTAAGCTTCTGGTTATTGTGACCCACCTCTATATTCTGAGCCACAGACACCCACACAATTAGGATATTCACATATCTGCGTGATGCCACAAAGGTCTAATGTCTTAATTGGATTATTGCTTATTTGAGAATAACCCTGTCTACATGGCAGCTTATTGTCCTTATTGAGTTATGATTGTGTGCATGTAAACGTATTATATCGTCTAATGTCGTCCCTTGTGGGTCACTGCAGGTAGTTTCTCAGCGTCCCCTGCGTTTAACACTGCACGTGGCTGAATATGAATTAAACCTGTGTGAGAGTTCAAAGTCACGAGTCGCATTGTTATTCTGATTTCCTCTCTCATGTTCATGCATGGCCTGGTCTTCAAATCTCACCTGAACATAACAAATCTCATCTTTCCTATTTTCACCCTCAGATGATCATATATCAAAGGGAAGTTTGATGGAAAAAAAAAAAACCCTGATCATATTCTTCTCTGTTTGGTGCTCCAGAGGAACTCAGACACCTGGGAGCTGCCAGGCATCGTCGCAGCTTCTGCCTCGGAGCTCGAAAAAAGACGCCTGGATGGACGGAGACGTCTCTGCATGGAGCTGGGAACCATATTCTCGCTTTCACAGGTTGTCGACTCGGTGAGAAACCAACAACAACAAAAAAACACTGTGGGGAGCATTACTCTATTAGTGACCACACAGCAAATGTGGGTAAATATATCACATCTTAAAAAAAAAAAAAAAGGAGACCAAACAAAACAAACACTGGAGACGCCTACGTGTTTTCAAAGAGAGCGAGCAGGGCTCTGGCTTCCTGTCAACAGCAATGATCGGAGCTTCCACAAGTTTTTATATATATCCCACCTCTCTGTCATTTATGCGTTGAATTCACACATTTCAGGGAACTAATGGCCAAGACTAAAAAAAGCAGTGAATTATCCTTCCAAAGACTCTTTGATATGCAGACTGGTGGAACTGGAAACAGTCAGGATTATTTGGTTCTGGAAGGTTCACATTAATGACAGACCCTGTGTTACAAACAGAAATGTGCTGGACTGCAGTCTGCGAAGCGTACAATATGGTGATTTATTTATTTTTGTATTTTTTTTGCGGGGCGAGACATCATCTCTATTTCTTTTTGAAATCTGCCCGAGTTCCAAAACATGAAAGGAGTTACACTAAAGCCCCAGAGATGAACTGTCATGAAGCAATCGGTCTGAATACAGACGCACGCTACTTGAAAAGTAACTCCTCTCGATTTAGTTAGAGGACTGAGGAGATGCATTTAGAGGGTTTAACACACTAATATATATTTTCTTATCAGTTCACTTCTAAACCAGCCTCAGTTGCAGATCCTTCGAGACATTGTTTTTCGGTCTGGGTCAGGCCGGGGAGCAACCAGAGCGAGCAGAGACCAACAGAGGTGTCTGATAAGGCGATGAGGAGTCAGCAGATTGTCGGGCCAAACGGACAAGCAGGCTGGCAACCAGAGGAGGCAGCGCTTCGTAAACCTCTGAGTCATTGAGCCACTCCGCTTCCTCCTCTTCCACCGCTTCTCCTTTTCCTCTGTTGTTTTTCTGCCATCAGTCTCAGTGACAGCCCATGCAAATAGAGCCGTTAGGAGTCAGGCAGCAGTCGCACACCGAGGCTAAATGGGAGAAATTATAGCCGTCCCCGTGAGTACAGGGGGTGGGGTGATGGCTCAGGGACAATCTGGGGGGTTCATTAGTGGCCACAGAGTTGGGAGAGGCAGCGAGATGTGGAAGGACACAATGAGGATTTGATGGGAACAAGCAGCGATCTTTAGATCTGTGACCGACCGGCGCTTCTCTGAAGGCTTCGGTGGAGAAATAAAAAAAAAAAAAAAAAAGGCTGACCTTTCCATCAGCTTCTTTTCCGTGGCAGGTTTAGATTATTTGTGGAATAAGAAGGGAGCAGGGATGCAGGCGCAGGAGCTCTGTGCAGACGAGACAGAAACATCCTTTCTTATCGTCAAGTTAAATCACCAAGTGACAAAGATATGTCATCCGGAACACAAAGGGATGAGTTTTCACCACTGATATGAAAGTGATTGGTCTATTTATAGCAGCTCGACCCCCCCCCCCCCCATGCGGCCTGAGACTACAGACGATAAAGAAAGACGATAAAGGGAGAGCTTCCTTTGGACGACTATCTCTCAGTCGGGCCGAGTTTAAAGCCAATCTATTTTCATGTATTTAATCACTTTGCTCATATTATGGCACGGAGGAAGAGATTCAATTAAAGAGACAATTAATCGTGTTTTAAGAGCTGAAGACTAAATTATGAGTTCTTTAAAGACGCGCTAGGGTTGTTTTTAAAATCGCATTTATTACCAAATTTATTTAAAAAAAAAAGGTTTATATGTTTAATATGGCTCATTTCACGTCACAGAGTGTTTAATAATGCTGTGGACCTCAAAACCTTGACCCACCACGTCGCCAGCCGATACTAGAGGAAGAGGAGTAAACAGGGAGACTTCATCAGAGCGCAGGCTGAGATGCCCTGGGTGATGCTTTTCCTTCTCACAGATGGAGAGTGACGGTGCAAAAAGACGCAGCGGCTCTCCTCACAGAATCTTAATCCGTCCCCCCGCACAACACCCTTCAGAGGTCAGAGGTCCTAACGCCACATAAACGGCGTCCTGGCTAAACGGGTTTCGTTGCCTCCGCTGAATCGCTGCTGAGGGGAAACTCAATCGGAACAAACTGTGCTGCGGTGATGAGCTCATCTCGGCTTTTGTTTTATGTGCCGATGCAAAGTTAAACGAGGGAAACCCGAGACAGGAGCTGGAGGTCTATTAACGAGACGGAGAGCGAGGACGCGTGCGGAGGACTCGTCCCTGGTGGTGCCTCTGGATCAGGAGGAGGAGGGGAGGCCGAGGGTCACACTCCAGCTCCCAGTGAGGGGAACCACAAACAGATATTTTTGAACAGAAGTCAATAGTTTCATATGATTCTAGTCCTACGGTCAGGACGAGGGAATGAACCCGCAAAGGCAGGAGTGACCCTGAGCAGCGCCACATCTGCATCTGGGGTGCTGTGTGCAGAGAGGATGGAGAGACAGAGGCAGAGGCAGCTGCACTTAGAGGGGTTCCCCAAAGCAATTCCTCTTTCTAAAAATAGCCGCAGCTCTGCCTCAGCTTGGACAGAGGTAAAAAAGAAAAAGAGAAAAGAAATCAATCTTCGTGGCTTTTATAGGGAGAGACAAAGGGGCGAGGGGAGTGTTGTGAAATCCATGTTATTAACCCAAAGATCACTCCGTGTCCTACGTCCACAAACTGAGAGCGCGGAGGCTCTCGCCAGAAAATGAGCATGAACAGCCTCCTGCTCTTTTCTAAAGCACTTCGCCGGCGTCGCCTCAATTACATGTCACACTTCCCTTATCTCTGACCCAGATGTTAGCAAGCAGGAGGAGGGGGGGGGGGGGGGGGGCACAGAAAAAGGGGGGGGGGGGGGGGGGGGGGGGCAAAGAGCAAAGAGCTGATCATATGGACACCATGCACCCCCACCCCCCGCCCCCGCCCCCAAGAGTCAGCTATAGGTCACTTGATAGTGTGTTCATGTCTGTGTTGTCAGGGGCGGAAAAAGAAAAAAGATAATAAAAAAGGCGAGTAAATGCTGCACTAATCCGGCTGTGAATGAGAGCGGCTCGCTGCAGCAGTTCTTTTATGCTCTGTCGATTCCACGGGGGGATAAACACAACGCTGAGCCAGCACCCAGCACAACCTCACCAACCCCGCTGCACTGCAAGCACTGCGGATTACCTCATTTTATGTCTGTTAACTCATTTAAGCCTGCCGGCAAATACAGCTGGCGCGGGCTCTCTGGAGACGCAACGCACCCTCTGGTGGCCGCGCTGGACACCCGCCGCTCTTTAAGCACACCTGACCTGAGACAGATGTGGGGGGGGGGGCATGGTGTTGACATTGACCCTTAACTGGCTGATTGACAGGCTGCAGAGGTAGAAACCCAATAATATCTTTTAAAACGTCTTGATTTTTAAATAACAAACAAAACATGGCATTTGAAACATGCAGTAAATACAATTATAATTGTATTTAATGTAATTAATTAATCTACGGCGGAAAACTTTTATTTTAATTAATATAACTTACTATTTTGATAAAAGCATTTAAATGAGAGTTAAACTTAGAAAATAAAATACACTTTTAGTTTGGTCCACGTCCCATCTAGTCACCTGGAGGAGGCAGGGTTCTGTATCTAAGTCTACATTGCGGCTGGTCAGCACTTGTCTTCATACAATTGCAGTTGAACCCACTGTAAAGAAGATCTCCAGTGCTTCTCCCTGCTCCTGCCGTCTCCTGTGGGAGAAGAAATTCTCCCTGCGTCTGACATCACAGAAGCTGTGAGGAAGGAAGGAAGAACTTGTGCACCTCGACCACCAGCCACTGTAGAGTTACTGTAATTATTAATAAGCCCATCTGATGAATAAATAAAATGGTTGGGGGAATAAAAGCATGTGTGTGTGTGTGTGTGTGTGTGTGTGTGTGTATGTGTGCGCGCAAGATGACCACACACTTATCTGAATCTAACACGCCGGCCTTTTATTCAATAAAAGAGTGCTACATGCACGTCCACTCATGCAAAGTGTTGAGTGATGATGAGTCACGCCCGGAACCATCATTCTGATGGCCTGTTGCCAGGACGATGCCAGCGGGGGCGGAGTCTGAGTACGGGCCTGTGGTAGAAGGCCGATGACAGCACACAGTGGAAAGCAGATTACGTAAGGACTGACAAAACGCAAGGTGTTTCCCTTCTCCTCCACGGTAACCTTCTACTCATCAGTCTGGATTTGCACTTTCTTTTTTCTGACAAGTTTCCGAGCCTCCTTCACTTCCCTGGCTCCCTACTCCCTCTGACCACTTATCATTTCTCCCGCCTCCCCTTTTGCCTCTCTCTCTCTCCCTGTCATTCCTTCATTCCTTCTTTGCAAGCTCCCTCGCCCTGTATCTTTCCTCTGATATACTTGTTCCCTTTCCTCCTCTCCTTTACGTCCTCTCTCCCTCCTCCCTGGCTCCTCTCTATAGCCTTGAAGGAAAGCCAGCCAGTCATGAGGAGGATGTCTCCTAGCAACAGCGACATCCCTCCCATTCAGCATCAGGATGAACCAAATATCATTTTTTGGGATGAAGAGGGGAGAGACTGTGATTGGAGGAAGAGGCGGGAGGGAGGGGGTCGTTAACAGCTTAAATTGACATTGTTTGACAGTGGTACTTGTTTGGCATTGCTGTCAATAACAGAGTGGATTTAAACAACACAAAATAACTGTCAGGTGTCTTTTTTATGATGACCTTGTCAATGTGTCCTTGAAGTATTTTGCAAAGGTAAAAACATGGAGGGATGGAAGGCTCTAGATTCATTTTTTTTCGTGGGACGAAAATGTATTTTCAGTCACGGAGACGCTGGAAAAACATTTTTCTCAAGCTGGAGGAACGTCTATGTCAGTAAGCGTGGACTGAAAACTGCGATTTCTCTCATCCTGGCTGCTGCGGCGTGTACAACATATAGAGGGTATATAAATATATCTCTACTTCCTCCCACTGTCCAGAAATCAAGCCAAAACATGCCGGATACAAACGCTGCCATCTTGTGCCGAAAAACATCTTTCAGAGCCAGAGCATGCACAGCAGTGATCGGGGGATCAGGGAGACGTGGTCCTGTCGATAAAATGCTCTCCACCAATCAGGGATCACCTCAGCTCACAATCCACACCTTTCATGCCAAGGACGGCCCACAGTAACTATCATTTGACTTTTAGAGTTGAACCCATGCATCTGGAGATTATGATGTGGACTGCAGCCGCTAGGGGGCAGTCAAGAAGCTTTGAAATGTCATCCATCTAGTCTATGGAACGTCACTGGAAAAGACGCAAACAGTAATAATTAAGGTGAACTCCGCAAGGTGTAGATGACATCAGGATATGAGGTGAGAGCCATTCCTGCCAAATTATACTTTTTTGAGTAATAAAGTACCGATGTGGCCAAACTTGCATTAAGCTCTTTTGCTGCATGGTCTGTGTTTTATAACATCTCAGGACTGAGGACACCGCTACTGCAAGAATGGAACACTGCAGTATTCATACGCAATGTTCCCCATATATTTTATTTTTTTTTGCAGAGCTGCAAGTGAACACTTTTCTTACCTGAAGAAAACGAGCAGCCGCATTCAAACCAGGAGGAGCGGATGTCATAATCCTGCAAAGATGCTGTTAAATGCACAGAAATTCTCAAAAGAGGAACAAACCGAGAGCATGTGAGGAAACTGAAACTAAAACAGGAGGAGGAAAAACATGGCCGCATGCAAAAACCAAAACATAAGCCCAGGTGCAGGTGATTGAAGAGGCGGGGAACAAGGAAGGGGAGTGACCAATGATAAGACACAGGAAACAACAGGAAGTAAAAAAAAAAAAAAAAAAAAAAGGAAAGATAGTTTTCACCAGTCTTGTGATCCAAGACGGCTGCTCACTTCAGAAGGCTGGCTCTGAGCGGAGCTGCCAACAAGCCAGAGAAACATATCTGAAGTCTGAAAACGTCCAAAACATGAGGCCCTGAGGCGCTGCCGCCTGATGCCGACTCACCTGGAGCCTCATCACAGCTCCGAAGCACGGGCCGACTGATGCTGAGGGGACGCTTGGAGACAGGAAGTGCACATAAGCAGATCATATAACCACCGCAGCTCAGCCAGGCTGAGCCGAGCGAGCGGGGAGAAGATGGAGGAGGTCAAAGAGTCAACGAAGCGAGCGGAACTTTCTGCTCTGACTCGGTGGACACGGCTGACGTGATTAAAAAAAGGAGGCTGAGCTCTTCGTCAAACTACTGGGAGAGTGGGAATGATGAACTGAGCTCCACCTCCAGCTCCTCCAGGACCATGAGTGCGTTGGTGGATATTAAATCCTTTTTAATCTGATCTTCACTACTGCCTGTCTGCTTCAGAAGTGATTTTCATTGATTGTATTGATTTCTAAAGCCTGGAATCTTGGAAGTTCCTATTTATTATTAATATTATGAATCAAGTTTGACATGAGACCCCTTGAGAGCTACTGTCTTAGTAGAGTTGGAACAAAACAACTGTGAGGTGAAAGTGGAGGTTTTTCATTTGATTTTCTAAAATAATAATAATGTTTATTTTTATACCGCCGACTTGAATATGATACATATTTTAAAACTAACATAAGAATGCTACTTCATATTGAATCGTCATCGTCTTTCCTCTCTTTCCCTTGCTCATCAGTCTCCTCCTGTCTGCCCTTTCTCCGCCTCCCCTGATCAGGCTTCCCTCCTTCCACTTAGTCTTCCCCTCTCCTTTCTCTCGAGCGGGGATTGACACTGGGGTTGGTTGTTGTCATCTGAGAGGGACAGGAAGGACTGCTCCGCTCTCTCAACCTTTGCCTGCGTCCTTGGAGGAGGCCGTGACACCGTGTGGCTTCACCTTCACCCATCACTCTCACACATGTGGAGAGAAATTCAAAGACAAGATGGAATGTGAAAATCTGTAAATGTGCCTGAAACTGATGCTGATTAATGTGTACACAGGTCTCATTTCTAACTCCCAAAAATATTTAAATTTCCTTGTGCAGCCCCACAAGTGACACAGATTCCAGACCCCTGCACTTGAAGCTGCAGCGACTGGACCGAGAGGACAGGAGAGGGGTTTATATCGCCCTCCAGTGGTGGCTTAGGGGCATTACAGGGGAAACCAAATACTTCCGGGAAAACATTTTTTAAAACTTGGATCTAAACTCAGTTTATTAGAAACACACAACAGACACCACAGTTAGTCTGTGGTCTCTAGATCTACCCAAACAACTGACAACTGGCTCCTTTACAGCTATTACAGAAAAGGAGTTCAGACCATCGTCTACACGAGCACCAAATAAAATGAAACTTCTGTTGCTTAAAAAAGGATTCAACTGTTTATTTGATGAAAAATGAGAAGCAAGTAAATAATATGAAGTTAAATTAAATAAAATCTGACCAGAAATCTTTGAATTTGAAACTCGGCTCTATCATCCACACTTCAATCCATTTTCGTTTGTACATTTATTCCACCATGAGGTCTTCTTGATATTTATTTAATTATTTTTTTTTAATGGAATTCTCAGAGTGCCATGCTTATATTAGCAGTTTTTAGTTAAACAACTAAAAATATATATGGAAACCATTTTTATTAGAAGGATGATGATCTTCTATAATTCTTAGATGAAGAATAAATTCCATATAAAACCATGTCCCATCAAACACACAGAGCAGACACCGGGATGTCACTTGTTTTTATTCTGTTATTTGTTACACGTGACCATCAACTTCTAAGAAGTTATAGTTGCCATGGAGATACAGTGAATATATTTAGATACTAAGATAGGAAAAGTGTGTGTGTGTGTGTGTGTGTGTGTGTGTGTTGGTGGTGGTGGTGGTGGTGGTGGGGGGGGCAGTCATCAGTTGTCACAGAGTGCACAAGTTGAGGACAGTTGTGACGTCGAGTGAGTGGTCATAAGACTTGAAAATCATCTCTGAGTCAAACAGCCAGTGAGGAAACAGAAACAGAACAGAAAACATGAACCCACATAGAAAAGAGTAATGAATAAAACGTGTTATTTTGACAGATACAACAACAGACAGCGGAGATGTTTGCTTCTCTCTGATTTGGTGTGTGTGTGTGTTTGTGAGAGAGAGAAGGAGAGGCCTCCCTCCCTCCCTCTCTCTCTCTCTCTCCCTCCTGTGGCAGGAATCAGCATCTGCGAGCCTACGGGGGCAGTTACTATAGCGACGCGTTGGGAGAGGAGGCAGGAGCGCGGGGCAGAACGTGGGGCCGGAGTCAGACTCGTTTCTAAGGCTTCATATGGCACGTCCGCACGAAAACACACCACGGCGACCACGTCCAGGTCCACTGGCCCCTTTGCTCTGGCTACATCTGTATGCCCCCCCCCGCCCCCCACCCCTCCCAAATCCCTCCTCTCACCTCCTCTCCACCCCACCCCCACCCCCTCCCCAGCCTGACTCTAGAAGGCACTGGTATAATATGAGTTTCTCCACATTCTAACATATAGATTCTCTATTTAAGATGAGCAGTTTGAGGCAATGACACACACTCACACAAAAAAGAAAAAACAAGAACAGATACACACGGGCCAGCCGGGTAACTTACGGGGGATGGGGGGGGGGGGGGGGG